>VXAY01002814.1:463374-522615 GCA_013399855.1 Oxyruncus cristatus | reverse complement strand
GGCTGGCGCCGCCACCGCCCCGCCTCTCCCGCAGCGCGATTGGTCCCGCGCAGGCGATGCCCCGCCCCCAGTGCATTGGCCCCGCCTCCCCATCGCTGAGCTGCCGGAGCGGGGAGATGCCCCGCCTACATGCGTCCCTTCCTGATTGGAAGGCATGTCTTGAAGTCCCGCTCACTTATCCACGCTCATTGGGCACAGGTACGACGGCGCTTTGGGGAAAGCATAATGGTGTTGGTCAGATGGCTGTCAGTCACTGGGGCCAAGGGCCGAAGTGCCGGATGGTAGAGACTCCCCAGAAAGGGAAAAGGGCCTTATCTGGGGCTGCGTCCGCAGTGCCCGACTAGGGCTGAGGAACGGCAACTCCTCTAACCTCGCTGTGAAGCCCTGCTCCGAACATATCTTTTCTGTAGAATTCTAGATGATGTTCTATGTTAGCTGTTCCTGCCGGCGGTGCCAGGGGTTGGGAGGCAGTCTGTGCTTTCCCGCATCAGGCAGTGTGCGGGGCAGCCGCGCTGGGCGGGGTCCTCGGGCGGCCCGGTGGCGCTTCCTGGGCCGCTCCATCACCGCGATGGCGGCCGACACTGAGCTGTGGGCGCGGCGCTGGCCCTGCTGGCCCTTCTGGCCCTTCTGGCTCCTGGGGCTGCAGGCGGTGAGAGCCGGGGCCGGCGTGTGCGCGCGCGGGACCGAGCGCGGCTGCGGTTCCTGAAAGAGGGCGCGTGCGAGGGTGGGGTGGGGGGCGGAGTGAGACGTGTCCGGGTGCGGGTGGTGGCTGCTCTCTGCTCATCCCGTCCCTCTCCTGCCTCCGCCACCGCTCCTTCTGCTCTCCTTGTCGGAGACTGGTTTCTGCTTCACAGTTTGTATCGGTGCTGCTTTAGCTTTAATAAATTATCTGGTGTGAAAGCAAAGCAATAGTGCAAAGTGTATTTGCAGTCAAAGCTTCGAAGGAGAAAATGCTGCTGAAATGAGGTGCATCACTGGCTTAATATTGTTATCTTGTTCTGTTGAGAATTCAGCTTCTGAAGTGTGAGGGTTCTTTTTATTTATTATGATTTATTAGTATTTGAGGATAATATAATAGCTAAGGTCCTAAAAATTGAGGAGATTTTTTTCCCCCTGCCTATGGTTTTGTTCTTAAACTATTTTGAGCTTGTTGTGAAACCAAAACTTCTTCACTGAGGGATTCACTTGTAATGAGTCTTTACTTATTTTAATACCTTGTTTGGTTTTTGGTTGGTTCCCACTGCACCTCCCCAAAAAAAACCAAACCACAGAGTATTGGCCTTATGTTTGCAGGTTCTTTGGGGGTCTGCTGGGGAAAGAAGTGAGGAGAATGGCTGGTGGAAGCAAAGTGACAATGCCAGGCACACCATTTTTGCTCCGAGGTGAACAGATCCAAAAGTGAGGAAAAGAGGACAGTAAAGCATGAAAGGGGTGAATGGCAAACAGCAAGAAAACTGCTTTAGGTACTACCATCATTAATTTAATAAGTGAACAATAATTAAAATGTAGCTTTGGCAGGCTTTGTCATCAAGTTGCACCAGAGGAGGTTTAGATTAGATACTAGGAATAATGTCTTCACTGAAAGGGTCATCAGGCATAGGAATGGGCTGTTCAGGGAAGTGGTGGAATCATCATCCCTGCAAGTGTTCAAAAGGTGTGTGGATGTGGCACCTGGGGTATGGTTTAGTGGTGGCCACGGTGGTGCTGGGTTAATGGTTGGACTCAATGATGACCTTAGAGATCTTTCCCAAACTTAATATTGTATGAAAACAAACCCCAAACGTCATTTAAACGCTATGATAGTTGGTTACATTGTTTTTGCTGCCCGTAAAAAGCAGAACTGGTGTTTTACATAGAAGCCATGGAATTGAATTGCCTATTTTAATGTATTACTAAAAAATCAGAATTGCAGGTCTTTACCTACACTTCCACTTTTCATATGTGATTTTGCTTTAACATTAATGCAAACATGAAGTTAAAATCCTATCTTTGTGCTTTTTTGAGCAGATTGGTTTGTGCCATCACTCCCTGGTTGTGTTTTTCCCAAACTTTGCTGTTATACTTACTTTAGAAGTGTGTTTTCAGTGACATGAAATTTACTGCAATTGTTTTGAAAGAGCAGGCTTTGGAAAGTGGTAGCCACATGCATTTTGGCTGATTCATTATGTTTGGGTTTTTTTCTAAACTTGTGAATGGGAAAACAGTAAAGTTATCAGAAGTGTATATAAATTAATTTTGGCAGGTCTCGTAGCTCAAAATGTACGTATTATAAATGTCTGCAATTGACTCTTAGTGTAAGAGTTCTTCAAAATAAGGTGGTGTTTTGAACCTATGGGCTGACTGTTAGGCATTAACGTAAAACAGTCATAAGAGATTTAGTTGTTCTTTCTAATCATTAAAGCATTTAAAATCTTCTTTTTTTTAAAAAAAAAAAAGCTAAAAAATATAATTGTATTGACTTTCAGGTAAGTGTATATGGAGCACAGTTGTCATCAGAAGCTTGCAGAGAGCTGGGCTTCTCCAGTAACTTGCTGTGCAGTTCTTGCAATCTTCTTGGACAGTTCAATCTGAATCAGCTGGATCCGTTCTGCAGGGAGTGCTGCCAAGAAGAAGCTCAGCTGGAAACTAGAAAGGTGAGTTTTGTACCAAATCCTTTGTGGAATAATTTCAACATGTTATGTTTATGAAACTTTGCGTTTTAAAAATATATGAGAATCTGCTTTATGCTTTCAAGAGGAAAATGCAACATTTATTCATAGCCCAGTATACATATATAGGATCCAGATTTGCAGACTTGCCATAGTCTCTAAAATAATGTCCTTGTACGAACAGCGGAATCTTTGGTTCTTTGGCAGCTCTTCTCTGGTGTGAAGTGACCATATTTAGGAACTATGTCCAGCTTTTTTGAAGGGAAAGATGTATGGGATTTGAAGAGGGCAAAAGAAGAGGGTAAGGAGACTGGTGTTACTGATCACGGCCCTTGTTTGGTCATTGACCCGTAATGTAATGGCCAGGACAGCTTAGCTCAGTCCTGAGGAACAAAAGGTTTGTGCAGCTGCCAGGTCAGCTCCTGAAGTGGCACAAACCTGACAGAAGCAGGACTGCTCAACTCCATTCTGCAGCACTGAGAACAGCTGAATATTTTGGGAATGATCTTGCTCAGAGCCCATGCTGTGCTTCAGTCAGTTAAAGTAAGGCAAAACCTTTCCTTTATCCATAGTAAATAATTATCTGTGTTCCTTAAGGGATGTCATCAAGGAAGAATTTTTAGAGTTCTTGAAAATAATACATGTTTTCTAATATGTGGTAATTTAAGATTATAGCATCATTTCTAATATTCTTATGAATGCTGTTTAGGAAAGTGGAAATTTTTTATACTGTTACCACTTCTTAGAAATGTGTTTTTCAGATTTGGTGATTGTTTTGTGGTTTTAATTTTTTTTTTAAGCTTGTACTCAGTAACTTCTCTTGAAGTCTAGCCAGTGGAAAATTAGTGCTGGGAGAAATGACTGATAATATTATCTTAACATACTGTATTGAGAATCATCACGATTTGGATTGACTTGTGTTTTAACATAGTGCTGTTTGTAACAGTTGTCTGTAATTGAGCTTAAGATTTTACTGTTACATAAAAATTAACAATGTAATTTATAGTAGCTTCTTGCTAAACAAGAATTTACATGATATGCCTGCAGAATAGAAAAACTGAATGCTGCCTTTAGCTATAGTTTTTCCCATTCCTCCTTTTTTTTTCAGGTTACCATAGAAATCTTCTCTCTAATGAAAATTTGATAGTAAAGAGTAAATGGGTGTCAAAAGTCCTAAAGGGTTCTTTTAGGACCCTCTTGCTTGTAGAAATTTTAATCTTACTCTGAAAACCTGCATCTCAATGTAAGATGTTTGACTTGCTGATTTGCAGCCTTGTATGTTGCTGAGTTCCAGAGCAGGGGTGCTCTGGGTTTTGCTAATGCTGTGACCACGTGCTTGAACATCCTCACAGTACAGGAGTCTTTTTTTCTGAGCCATGATTCCCATACATGACGTAGGTTGTTCGTTATATGAGCAGGTATCTGCTCCCATGGTGTGGGGCAGCATGTTCACAGTCTGTGCTACAATTGTTTTTGCAAACTAAAGAAGTCCAGGGCAGGCCTCAGGATTCAAATTCAATTCTCTTTGCAAGTGTGTTGCAAATATTAGAAATGGGGAAAGTAGGAGTTAATTTATTGCATGACTTGTGTCTGAGTTCTAAACGAGAATTTAAAGTTTAAGGGGATAGGACATCTGAGAATTTTTATGTAATTGCTACTTTTCACAAATGATCTGTGAAATATCCTCAGGGCTAAAAATACTTTGTGTTGCATGGTATCAGTGCAACCTCAAATGAGATGTTTATGGATTTGAACTGTTTCATAGCCTTGAAAGATGTTTATTAATCCTGGTTTTGTTATTGGTACAGTAGTTTGTGAATTGACGTTCTGGAAAATAGCTGTGAGGTACTCCTGTTACCCAGAATTTGTCTTGCTCCAAACTTCTGCTGACACCTGTCCAGTGAAATATTTTAATTACTTCAGAATTGGACTGTGGGTAAAATGAAAAACATGTTTTGGTTATTTTCACCTCCTCTAGAGATTTTGTATGCAGTTTCACACTAATTCAGAAGCTAGCTTAAATAGTATTGCTTTAGACAGCTGCAAGTTTTAAGCCTCAGTCTGTCAGATGCAGAATACTGCTGGTGTGTAAAATGTAGAAGGATGAAATGGAGGTGAAGCTAACTGTGCGTGAAATTGTAGTAGCAGGAGAGATTGTCCATATTTTGCAGTAGCTGAAAATAGCTGCACTCCATCTGCAGCTTCACTTAGTCGGTGTGATCATTTCAGACATAGCTATAAGCATATTCCATTAATTGTGTATTATAATCTTAGATTTATCTCAACAATATATGCGTGTCAAAATCCAAATTGATTTTAAAAATCAGCTCCGTGATAAAATTTGCAATACGTTAAAATTCCCAGTTGCACTGTGCAGGATTGCTACAACCCGCAGAAGTTACCAGGGTGTCTAAATGCAGCTTTGAAATACATTTTTGCTCATGGAGATATGTTGAACTTCAGCATTTTGAATTTCTCCTGTCAAGTATTTGTCACGTTGTAGTGTTACAGTGTTTGGTGACTTAAAAAACACAACATCAGGTGTAAGCAAAAGTTGAGTCATGAAAAGGGATGGTTCAGATGGCAAGTTGTCATGGGTGTCTATCGTACACTATTTCAAAGTAGTTTATGATTCTGCTGTGAAACGAGGCACACAGTGATACAGAAGTCTATATGCATAATTCTAAAGTTCCACAGACCTGGGTAATAACTGCTCCATTTCACAAATTTAAGCAAAAAATCTAAAATCCTGAAATTTTTAGCAACTTTCTTGCATGTATTCAAGGTTGTCAAAATATGCTAAACTGTCAAAGCATGGTTTAATCATTTATTGAAATATTTAGCCTCTGCATTGCTAAGGTAATGAGAAGTTTAGGATTATTTTTCACCAAATTTGTCATAAATGTAACAATATAATTAACTAAAATATTTCAGAAACTTGAAATGGATTATTGTGCTCTAAGAGGGGAGGTTTGCACCTTTATGTTCTTACCACACCATTAAATATAAAAGTTTCCTTTCAGAGTTAATGCAAGGCTATAGATGTAACCCTGTAGACAAACAGAGTGGATGAGAATTAGAAAATAGCGGTATTTAGAGACTTTAAATACTGTGTTTTCTCAACATCTTGAAAAATGCTGAAAAGGGAGAACCACCTGGGGAGAAAATCCTAAGAATTTATACAAAAACACTCTGGAAAATGGAAGGAAAAGTCAAAGCACAAACAGTGGAACCTTTCCTCGATTTTTGGTGTTGATTTCTGTTTGCCATCTGGGTAGAGGTGTCTGCCCTGCAGTTGCATTGATCAGAAGGTGTGGCATAGGCATATTTGCACACCTGTTCCCCAGTGTCACATTGTAACCAGTGCTCTACTTAATCAGGTACTTGGACATTTCTGCAGGAAGATGGTATCATGTTTTCACTGCATCAAGCCATTCTTTTCCTTGAAAGTCCGTGGTACTTGAAATTGTGGGAAGTCATCTTAAGGCATTAATGATTTGGGTTCTGTGATAATTCTGTGCTGCAAAAACACAGAACTTTTAGTCTGTTGAAAGTGAAGCCTGAACTCTGAACCCCTTTTTCATTAAGATGAATATTACTTATATTCTCCTTATGATGTATTTTGGCCATAATTTAAAACCTGTTCTTTGCATAGAGTTAATGTCAGATCCCTCTGTGAAATGAAATAAATATTTGCTGTAATATTAGTAGTAAACATGACCATTGTCATTATGACTATGTGCTACTTTTATTTAAAAAAAAATAATCAAATGGAAAGCTTTCTTAAAATTCTACCCTTTTACATGTACAGGCTTCTTAAGTGTGCTGGTATGAATTACAAGGAGGAATAAAGTGACATTCTTGTTGAGACTTACTTTTTAAAACTCAAAATAGTTTACAAAACTTACAGTAATTACTGCAAGTAGAATAACTTGAAGTGCTTTTCATGCTTCAGGCTACTCCTGAGTAACCCAATTTACGTTCATTTTTCAGGGTTTTTTTTTTCATTTCACTAATTAAAGTGCTACACTCAAATTACTGTTGGCTGCCTGCTTGTTCTGCCAGAGGCTCTTAATATGAATAGTTCCAGTGAAGCAATCTCATCTCCTAGTTTTCAACTCGATGGTTAAAAACAGAGAACTCCTTAGAATGCATTGACATCTCAGTGGGGTAATGTAACTGTAAGTCATATTAATGCTTGTGGAAACAAGTTAGAATTTTAGTTTACTTCTAGCTGTTTCTCAAAACCTGCATCTCTTTCTGTCTTTTGATGTGTTCTGTAAAGTCTTTTGACTTCTTTGTAAAAAAACAAATTGTGCCTTTATGTAACTGTACTCCTTATTTATAACAGGGTACATAAAAATGGTTCATATTTATTGTTTTTTAACAAGTGTGACTTTAAAAATAGTGTAATTCAATGACAGCGTATTTTATTTATGCTCAAATAAATAATCAGAACTCTATAATTAAGGCTAATATGTCATATGATCTCTCTTCAAAGTTTGCTCTTAACTAAGAAGTGTCCCATACAGTTCATAGAGGAATAATTTGATGGGAAGTACTGATAGGGAAGTTAGGGGAATTGATCTGACTGCATTCCCTCTACTTGAGAAAGTCTCTTACCAGATTATTGCTGCTTCAGAATATTGTGCAAAACCACTCCTTGTACTAAAAATGTGCTGCAGTGGATGTCCTTCTCAAGAACTTTACCATGTACAGTCTCTCCCTTCCTTCTGTACGTGATGTTATCAGCAATGTAAAAAATAATGTTGACAAACAGTATTCCTAGATAAGGAAGGTGCAGATAGCCAGTCAGTGCCCAAGACAGAAATGTACCATCTTTTGTTTGGCTCAGATTCACCAAAGGTTCATCTCTGTCAGATAAACTGAGATAAAATACATTATCTGTCTGTAACAGGGCAAGTCTTACCTATGGGAGACCTCTATTGAGTCTTATCAGTGCAAAAGAAAAGGTTGGGGAAACTATAAATGTGAATTTGCTAAATGTGAGTTCAAGTTGTTGATGTGCATCTGTGCTGGTGAATGGAATAGGTTTAACTAATTAAGGCTGACCTTCATCTAGATAAAGTACTGGCATTTGATTCTAAATTTGTTGAAGAAACTTCAAAAATTAAAGGTCTCAAAATTAATGAAATAGGTGAGGTCAAATAAATAGCTCATGAGATCTGTTCTCTTTTCAACTCTAAGGTCCTTTGTTTTTTAATAAAAGCATATATTCTGGAGAATAAAAGAGATGTTCAGGGATTATGCTTCTAGAGGTAAGTAAATGCTTAGATAGAATCAGATGGTATATTCCAAAATTGAAACTTGAACTATTAACCTTCTATCTTTACTTTTTTGCTTGCCTACACATTAGGTCCAAGTGAGAGCTTGTATACAGGAACTCTTTTTCTGCCATTCTTTCCTATTCCACTCTGCCCTCCACCCCCACTCAAATTGGACATTCACACCACCAAGTCCAGGTTAAAGTTCCAGAGGTCTAAAGTTGATGGTTGCTGAGCTTCTGCATTTTCTCTTTCACCCTTGTGCCAGATCTCTTGCTCACGTGACCTTACACCAAACCATTTCATAGAGCAAAGTTAACAAAGATAGTCTCCCAGAAGTGGACGTTGTTTTGAAATTTTTTGGTGGTTATTCGATTTAAATAGCAAAAGCATTAAAATAATCCTGCAGGGAGCATATTGTTTAACACCAAAAATAAAACACTTAAATGGATGACACATTTCCTGTATGCTGGAGAATGTAACAGTAATGCACAACTGTGTTTTGTACATACAGAATAAAAAAGTTGAGTCTCCTGCTCAAAGCAGAACTCAAAGTTCTGAGGATCTCCAAGAATGCAGATTCTACAACATTTCTTAGTAAATTGTTTCAGTGCTTAAACACCCTCATTGTGACATTTTTTTCACCCTCATATTCAGTTGGAATTTCCTTCTCTGCCGATAAATGAGAGCTTAGATTCTGCTTCAGCTTCGTTCTGAGGACCTTGCCAGTAATACATACCACTGATCACAGGAATAGCACCGATTCACATAACTGGTTTTTGACTGTTAGACTCTGTTTCCAAACTTATTTGGAGTTAGGCATCTCCCTTCACAGGATAATGAGTTGTCAATGGGAGAAGTTGCTTTGTTGCTAAATTTACTGATGACATCAGTTTGGAATGATGTGTGTGTAGCAATAACTTTACTGGCTTTCTGTATCACAGAGCAGTAATTCATAATGTTCCTGGCAGTGAGGCTTTCTGACTGTTCTCTATTAGCCCACAGATTCTTACTCATGTTCTGCCTCCAGCAAAAAGAAAGACTAGAATGATTTTGAAAACTTTGAACTGTCCATATAAATACAATGCATTGTCTCCCATAGAAGAGAAAATATTTTATAGTTCATATCTCAGTATATATTCTTTTAAAGTAACTTAGTTTTCTACTGAAAGTCACACATGAACTGGTAGAGGAGTTTAGGAAAATGCAGGGGAAACGTTCAACAAAAGCTCTTTTTGTTGTAACTTAATTTCTCAGAAGAACAAATATTGATGAACATGATTACTTTCTGGGTGGGTGGATGGAACACAGTAAAATTAATTTGCATGCCTTTCAAAAAAAGATCATTCACCCTATTTTTCAACAGTACCAGTTTTTACATACCAAGCCACTTTGGCCATTAATAGTATCAATGTTTTTCTTGAAATCTTTTGAAATAAAACAATAGTTTGAGTTGATAGGAGGTCTGATCATCAGATCTGCTTATAATATGAAATCAGAATTACAGTGAGTTTCATAAAAAAAAATAGTTTGCTTTGGAAAGAGATTGTTGGTCACTATTTAGTGGAAGATTGTTTTGTACCTGAGGCAAGCAAAAATGCCAGAGTTTTAGCTGTAGTCATACGTTGTGCTTTACTGCTTATTCTCAGAAGCTAACTGTACTTCTTAAATAGTTTGATATTAGGAGAGAACAATACACAGATACTGGGGAGAATCCAGTACCGTAAGGCAGCTGTTGACCATCATGTGGCTTTATCTTAACAGCCCTTGTCATTTAATTTAAGACATCCTGATACTATGTTTTTTTTCAGCTGATTGCCAACAGCTGTACAAATCCAGTTTGAGTGACACTTTGTAACCTGTGTTAGGCAGGGTCAGGCTTAGCCATTAGTTAGAAGAAACCAGTCTACAAGACATAGGTGTTACAGAAGTAAAATTAGGTATAACTTTTTGCATTTTACGCAACTTTTTTGTCACCTTTGATCTAGATAATTTTATTATGATCTGTGTTAAGTACCACTTTTTGCAGTTCAGTTCGATCTGAGTTCCTGTAAACAGTAATGGTAGCAGGAATGCAATTTTTCTTCTGCAGTGTCCACCAGGAGAAACTGTGATAACAATACCATATCTGTGCATAAATGAGGCACCATTGGGATTGTCTTATAGAAATTGTTTCAGTTCCCTTCCTAAGAATAGGTGAAATGTGTCCTTTCACCCAAGTTAAAGTGTCTTGGTTTTACTTACTGGGACAATTATTTTGACAATGTCTATTTTTATTTAGCACAATTCTTATGTAAACAGTGCTATTCTGCTGTAATTGCCACTTCCTTCATCATTAAAGCAAATATGACCAATAGTGTGGGTTTCCTCTTCTCAGTTGTGCAGAGGCATCTTGATTACATCATAATGAACTGTAACAAGAGGTTAAGCTGCTTTACCAAAGCTTTTGAATGAAATTGAACTTAAGTTGATGCTTTGGAAAAGGTGAGGTGAAAGTTCAGATATTGTCACAATAGAAAGACTTAAAAAGCATCTCCTATTAGAGTGTTGTAGACAGCTAAGTTCTTTTTATAGATAGGCATGAATTGGCCTGAAAATCATGACAGCATTTGCTTTGGATGTTAGCATGGACATTAGTAATAGTTTAGAGGGTCTTTATTTCATTCCTTGTAGTACTAAACTCACTTTTATTGGCACTAAAACAAGTGAAGTGTTACTTTAAAATGAACTAACTCATGAGTTAAGCATTGTGTAATGAACTGACTGGAGATGTTTATGTGCCTCCATGCTGAGTGATACATGTCATCCTTAGTAATACTTGAACACAGTGTCTGCCTTCACAAGGAAGTTTGGAGAACATCTGCTCTGGACACAATGCGATGGTAGCAGCAGTAGATATTATTGAAAAGTGTGCTTTTGTGGTGGGCTAAGTGATGCAAATAAACCTGTGCTTCTTGCAAAAGACACCTTTGTTTAGAGTTAGAAATGAAGCCAATTGATTCTTCTTTTATTCTGGTCTAGCCATAGAGAGAGCAGCTGTTTGTCCCAGCATGAATCTAAATTTTTTTGTACCAGCACAGTTGGGTTTCAATTACGGCAGATTTACAAGCTCAAAATTTGGACATCAATAATTGAGCTGTTTTCTTTGTTAAACTTCTATCAGATATTGGCCAGGAGTTACAAACTGGGAGTAGTGAGTAATTACAAAATGTCTTACATATTTTGGGTTCTTACAGTGATTTTGTTCCATAAAAATCCTTGTTTGAAAGGAAGAAAATAACTGTAAGAATTATTTGTAGTAATGAGAATTCAAAAATGCTCATTTGACCGTTGTCCTAAATTTGAGTATACTTAGTTATGGACTTGCATAAAATAGTTAATTAACTACATAGAAGGCTGTTTAGTCCTTTGTCCACTTCCTTGTACTGACTTCTTGATAGAAAAATGCAGGTAACTGTCAGTATGAGAGAACCAGTATAAGTGTTCAGTGGATTAGTGAGTGTACAAACTAATATCTAAATCTTGGATGGCTGATAGAATTGTTGTTGAATGTTTTTTAAGGAAAAACCAATAGAGACAAGGTAAGTGAAGCTTATCACTATTCCCTCTGTGTTTGCAAGTGCTTCATGTTTTAATTCCAGAGGAACTTTAATTATGCAAGCTAGTATCTGAGCTGTTTATCACTGCCTTTTTTAATTAAAACCTTTATTTGAGTGGTGAAAAAGCTTTTAAAAAATCTGGTATTTTTGATCTCTTGAGTATTACTTCATAGTACTTCTGGGTTTTAACAGTCAAATCTTAGGATTTTATCTTAAATCAAATGTCTAGTTGAAAATGTATCTGTAGTTGAACAAATTTCTGAGCTGCTGTTCTGAACAGATAATGCAGTGTAACATTTTCTGTTCTGTTTCCCATTTAAGTAACGATCATTGATTAGTTCACACCAAGGGAGAAGTTGTAATTTCCCTCCAAGTGATTAGAGTATTTCTAATGTTCTAATTCATAGTATTTAGGCAAATATTGAGTTGGACCTGAATTCAGAATATTCTTATTCTGAAATGAAGATGCATTTCTGAGACTTTGTTAATATTTTAGGGAAAGAAAAACAGTCCTAGCCCATAATTCCCATTGTAACATGTCTGATTGCAATTTTTTTTTTAAATGAAGCTTTGCTTAGAGCAACAATAAATCTCAAATTATCTTTTTTGTTTCTGTTTTTAAATTTTTAGTGTAATGAATGAAAATTATCATGGATCTTGAGCGAACAGTCAGTTTTTACATAAATTAGAGGCAGGTCTGGAATTTTGATTCTGTTCAGTATCTTATTTGTAATTGGCATCAATACAATAGTATATTGTCTCCTCAAAGAGAAATAGTTCAACAGATAACACACGATATATAAACTAGTAATTTATATTATTTTTGTCATTAACAGCTTCTGTTTATTATTACAGCTTTATGCAGGAGCTGTCCTAGAGGTATGTGGATGAAAATTGGGAAGGTTCCCTCAAGTCCAAGGTACGTAAAGCCACTGCAGTTCTTTCAAAAATGAAATACTGTCAAAGCTGAATGACAAAATCTACTTTTAAGTACTATTACAAGTAGTCATAAATTTAGTATATCACTAAAATTGCATTGACCTGAGACTCATGGAACTGGTCTCCAATAATTGATAGATGAATTTATATTGTGCACTTGTGGAATTACTTTTTTTTTTTTCACAGATCCTGCTGTATAATTGTTTTGTCAGTGGATAATGACAGTCAGCTAAAGGGAATGGAATACAGTAGTGTAAAAGGAAAATCAGTACCATCAGTGTGTGGTCAGAGGAAGCAGCAGGAAAAGAATCCGTGAGAAATTTCCAACTGGACTTTTCTTATAAGTTGGGGAAGACCTTAGGTGATAGCAGTACTTTGGTTATTTTGGGGTTTTTTCCTGTAATGAAGACCCTAATACTGTGCTTTGGACATAGTTAGACATAAAAACTAATCTAGCTTTAGAATTAAAAATTGTACAAGCATCATGTCTCCATCTACCACAGGCAGTATTAATATTTGCCTGTTTAAAGGTTGGGGGAAAAAAAGGGTTTAAAACAGGTTACAATTTACATAAATTATGCAGTGGCCTGCCACATGTACCCACACATAGTTCAGCTGAATGACTACAAGACCAGAGCAAAGCTATTTTCTCTTTTCCACTGTTTAAAATGTCAAAATAAGAATTGTTTAAATGACTTGTCCTACTTCCAGGGGCATGAGGAGATTAACTCTGTTAGCACAGGAGTTCCTATTATCTCCATGACCATTCAAATTAAGCAAACAGAAAAACATTCCCAACTGTTGTTACCCATTCACTCAGCTGCTTTATGGTTGTGAATTTGTAACAGTTAAGTGCTCCTTTGAGCTAGAGGTTTGAAGGAAAAGCTCAGTCTCTTAGCCTGACCCCAGCCTGCAATATGTCCCTCCATTATCTCTGTGAGTAGGTCCTTAAAGGGAATGGCCCTCACACCATGAAATGCGTTCCAAAGACTTGGAACGGTGCAAAAGGAAAAACTTAAAAATTTTTAATAGTTTTTTTTTTTCCTTTCAATCCTTGGTTATCTAAACTTGCTCAAATATTTACAGTCCATTAATCGTATAGCTTACTTTTTAAAAGTAAGTGGCTTTAACACAGCTGAATAATTTTTTTAAGTAGATCTCTGGTTTGACTACCCCTTTTTCTTTTGTACAATAAGAATTAAAAAAGAACTGCTTAGTGCACTTAAATTTCTCTTTTGCCTTTTCATCAGCAATTTCTGCAGTTACTCAATCTAAGTTTTTCTTGACCAAATGTACTGCTAGGGTATTAGAACAGGTCAGAAGGTGGGATATATTTTAAGAGCATAATTAAAAATTTTAAAAAGCAATAGAATATATTCTTCCAGCTGGTATTTGTCTTCACGCTAGTATTAATCTCAGAATACTTTTACTTAGTTTTTCTCTTTGATTTTAACTTTTCCCAGAAACAGTATCTAACGTCTCCATCTTAGGACATTAACATTCAAGAAGTGTTTCCTATTTCAACTTTTCACTTGGATGTTTGCTGTGGAAATTAGGTTGCCTGAAGGTCATGCTGCTGCTTTTGAAGCATTGTCTTTGTAGGCTTCATTGAACTGTGTAGCCTTCATTGCCAATGTCTCATCACAAATGATTGATTCCTTTTCCATACCTTCTGTGAGGAATTTTTTTTAAGTTTGTTTGGGTGAGTTTGGGTTTTTTTCCAGAATATACACAAAATGATGCTGTTAATTTAAGGGCTGTGTATGTATTAGAATTACATGGATTAGTGAACGTTACTCCTGTTACTGTGACATCTTTACCTTCACCTGTGTAAATTGTTTTGTCACTTGGCAGAGTCCCACAAACTTGATGTGTCTCAGATTACTTCTGGATTATATTTTATTTGACCAAAGAATGAACAGTTATTTTGGTTTTGGTTTTTTAATTATGAGATTCACATTTTAAAATAATTAGGGATTAAAATCAGCCAAATTAATAAAGATTTGTAAAAGTTACACAGTTGGGAAATGCTGTAGGTTGCTCGTGGTTACTAAATGCAATATTCTATGGTCCTTCTGTATCAAGGCTTCTTTAAGAATTACTGGTTATATAATTTTTAGCTATAAACAGTTGCTGAATACACCTGTGTGCCTGAAATGTGAGAATCATTACATATGGAATATATTTGTAGATACTGGGAAAGCAAAGAAGTGAGAAGTGATGAAAAAAATCTAGTCCTTAGCTAGAAGATGAAAAAGTCTAGTCTTCAGCAAGATTATCTCAGTCTTAAACTGGATGTTATTCTTTGCAACATCACAGCAAACTACTTAAATGCTTTTGTGAATGTGGCCAAGGATGTCTCTTAGGGTTTTCAAATACAACTTGTTGTGAAAAGTCTAGTAACAGACCACATTTCTGTACATCCTTTTCAAGTTTAGTACTGAACTATTTTTCCTGATAAATTTTCCTTAAAAATACATTACTCCGTTATAAATGCTGTACTTGAAAATTAATTCCTATATTACATATATTTTGAAGTTGTTCTCTGTAAAACTGTTCTTAAATATTTATCATTTAAAAACACTCCATCAAAGTAGAACATTGAAAACCTAAGTGACAAGTTTCACAGATGAAGCAATACCTTATTATACCAGGTAACGCAAAATGTGATAGTTTTTGGCTGACACCCATAAAACTAAGACTCTGGAATAGAACAGTACATTATCAGGGTCAGTGATTAATCTAGCATATTTGTTTTAAGTTGACTTTTCAGTGGCAACTGTGCTCTGTTCACAGAGATAGGAGATCAGTGTGTAGACTCCTACGTTCTTTCCAGTTTGTTTAACAGAAATTGAATTAGGCTGGGTTTTTCATTGAACATTTCTTTTGTATATCTCTGCATTCTTCTTTTACCAGTGAAATAATTCTCACCTCTCCCTGTGTGACTCTAAGTTAAGAAATGGATGTGCTCCCAGCAAATCTGTTATAGAAACAAGGTCTTTCATCCTTGAACTCATGCAGTATCCAGCTACATTAGATCCTCTGACTTCAGAGTCAGTAAGAACTGTTATATTGCCCAAGTTCTGCAAGTGTGAGGGGAATTCTTCTAGATACTAAAATGTAATTTCTTTTGGGATTGTACTGTATGAGGTAAGATCGCTCATTTCCTAGTTATTTTAATCTGTAATTCATAAATACTGATGAAAGACAGAAAATTATATTAACCTTAAATCTTGCATTGATAGAAGCACTAATAAAAGTCTTGCTAAAAAATGTGGATGTTATAGTGGGAGACATGCATCACTTTTTCGTAATCTTTTGTAAACAGATGATACACAAATTAAAACAATACTTCAGATTCAGAAAAGTCTCTTGCCCAGCTGCTTACACAAAGTACCCTGTCTTTGGGGTTTTGTGAAGTTTCTTCTTCAGGCTTGATTGGAGCTCTGTCTTGGATTGGTTTCTGAAAGCATGCGGTGCTTTGTGTAAAACCATGAACAGCTGCATTGTAACTTGACTAACAGACTGCAAGTAGGACTTATTTATGTGCCATATGAATTCTTAAATTTAAATTTTTATCTCAAACTGAGGTCCCTGGAAGGTAAAGAGCTATAGTCATTAAAATGTAAATGAGTGCTTGATGTGTGCTGTAGTTCAGTCTTTTTGCAAGGCTCTCCTGGTATCCTTAGAAGCAGGCTCATGCCATCTTTAAAACTGCAGAGCATGTATTTGTCCCCAAAACAAATTATTAAAGAGTCTGGGGAAAGACAGTAATGCATTTGCTCAGCCTGTATTCCCAGTGATTTACATATTCACATTTTGAGCAAATATTGCTAGTTTTCTTAGCAATGCTTGGCTATTGGTGACATTATTAAATGTTGGGATTTCCTGTCTTCATAAAATATCCCTCTATTGCTCTTCCTTTTGTTTTGGTTGCATTTCTCTTTCAAAGGTTTAACACTTGATATTTGGCACTGTCTCACTAACCCCTTTTTTAATTCAAGTTCATTTCAGGTACAAAATGGTCAAGTTCTTTGTGACTTTTTTATGTACAATTCTGTGACATTATGCACAAACTTGTCTCCCCAGTAAAATTTTTTACTTTCAAACGTCTTGTGGCTAATAATTCAGTGCCAGGTAAGCAGACTACCCTTTGTTTCATTAGCTTATCTGAAGTAATATTACATTTGCTTTCCGTTTTTTGAAATTAACTCAGAACATCTCTTCGTTCTGCCTGGGGAGATGTGGTGTCATGCCCATTTTGGGTGACTCCTGCTGTATCCTCCTGTCCCTAAGAGAATAGTGCAGGTGTGTGTGTGCATATACACAGACTTGCTGTTTGGGCCACAGTGATGCTTCATTTCCTTAATAATGTCCCGTTAGGACTCTTGGCTTTAGTCCCAACAGAACTAGTTTTCACAGACTTTCTTAAAACAAAGAGGTGTTATATATCAAAAACAAAGGGATGTTATAACTACAGCAGTGAGTTCTCCATTCTGCTGTGTTCATAGCTAGAGGCTGCTTTTTGGTCTTTAAAAGCACTGTTCAGTATTATTCTCTCTGCAAAACAGTTTGGTGTGGGGCAGGCTTTAAAATGCTCAAAGAGATCTGATCCTTCTCTGACCTTTTAGTTGTAGTTGATCGTGTGGCAATACAGTCTGCTCTGTAGGAACACCTCAGGAGTGCCTTCCAACAGAAGGAGTGTGCTTTGGTATTGCACGTGTTTTATAAGAGCGTAAGGTAAAGTGATTTTGCAAAGCTGTCAGTAGAACAGCTCTTGTAGTCTGATGTTTAATTCACCAGAACATCGTGTCATGGCACCAAGCTCAGAGTTCATCTTACAGGAGTCAAATTGGAAAATGCCTCCCCTGCTCACCCACGGATGGATTAGAGAAATGCTTGTTTCTCTGTGGTGTGAAATTTTTAAAGCTGCTACAGAGAGAAGAAAATGGGGAGATAACTGGGATTTCAGTATTAGACATGAAAGTACTAAATAATGGTGTAAAGATGATGTGCAAGTAGCCTTTAGACATAGGAAGCAACAATGTTGATGTCAGGGCATAGAGGGGAAACTGTTGGGGCAGGGCTGAAGGTGGAGCATATATACCACATCCCATGATGAGCAAGCACTTGTGCATCCCAAACACGCAGTGTGCACTGTAGCTGCATCTGACTTCCTAACCCCATCAATTCATTTCAAAGGCTGTTAATTCAATTCAAGGACTGGTTTGGTGGAAAGGGGGAAAAAAAAGTTTTTGATGGGATAATCTGTATTTTTAATGCATGTCAGTCTTTTAGTTTCCCATTTTAGCTTCTAAAATTCAGAATATACAAATTACTTGTACAGTGAGTGTTTTTCTTTGTTGCATTGCAGATTCAAGTGACTGATGCAGAAAGTCACTATGATCAGCATTAGAAATAAATATGCCATAAGAGAAACTGATTTCATTCCAGCTGTCTAAAATTTCTGGAAAAATGTTCTGTAGCGCTTCGGCTTTCAGAAGATTTAGACATTTGACATTGATACGAGTGTGTAATAGCTACTTTTAACGTGACAGAATGTAATGCTGCCTATAGAATACTTTATTCTTCCACCTAATTCTGTTTCCATTTTTATGTGAGCTTGTTCAGTCCAACATTGCAGCCAGAGAACAGCCGCTCATGTCCCAATGACCTTTCATCTGTTGCTCAAGTAACAAATTCTCACACCTGTTACAAGCTTAAAGTGCTGTAACCGGAGGTAACTCCCAAAGGCTATTCTTTAATGCAACTGAGTTCCAGAGTTCAGAGTTGCTTTGGAAACTTTATACATTTTACTATGCTCTATTACCATTTTTAAGTTTTGCAATTAAAGTTATTCACTATACTGACTGCTTCTTACAACTTGCTATTTGTATAAAGCCCTAGAGACCAACTTCAGCTTTAGATTTAAATTGAAGAAAAATGTGGAAAAATTCCTCCAGAAATAATTCAGTGTTCTGTGGAGCTAACAAAGAATAAGAAACATCTTTGCCACTTTTTTGTATGTTATTGTTTATGACCGCCAAGATGACAGGTCACAAGGACATGGGGAACACTAAAGTTGCAAATATGTCCTTGAGTTTAAATCAGACAGTATGTGAGCAAGTACTGGTTATTTAGTGCTATTTGAAATTGTTATACAGTACAGGTTACAATATGACATAAGTGGACAGTCCTGTAAAAAGAAAAAAAAAGTCTTATTTTCTTCAAGGGCCTGGTAGCTCCTTGGGCCACTGGTATTTTTTTTACCTTGTTTATACTGTGGAGTGGTTGGTGCAGCAGGCAGAGTATATGATTTTGATCTGTACTGGGAGCACTGTGGAAGAGGGGAAAAAAATAAGTGCTGCTCTGTATAATCATGTTAGAAAGTGTTAAGGTAACTGCAGTAATATAAAGATAGGTATAAAGATGCCAAGAGACATCTCTGCAGTTATTGAGGAAAGCACTGCACGTTGCGAGGCAGTATGAAACATTAGTCCTGAGGTTGCACTCATCTCCATGCACCAGTTGGATGCAGTGCCCTTTGTGAGAGATTCATTGTGGTCTAACCTGGAAAAAGCAGCTTGAACATGCAGCCAGCACCTTTGTAAGAGTCAATCTATACTGACAGGGTTCATCCTTGGGGAGGTGCTACTGACGTACTACAGGAGTGTCCTGAATCCACCTAATGTCAATACAGATACTAAACTCAGTCTTTAGCACAGCCCAACTGTAAAAGGGAGGAATGAGGACTGTATTTTCTAAATAAATTTTTAATACTTCTAGAACTCAGGCATGCATTAGGGTAAAGTGATGGAAGGAGGGGATTATGCTCCCAATTTGTCCTGAAATAATTTATATTGTCTTTTCAAAATTAAGGTTAACACAAAGCCTGGGTTGTGCTGTAGGGATACAGGGCTGTGCTGCTGTTTATACCCACTGTTTGCTGACTAGTGCTTCAAGTGAGGAGTTGTGCAGCAGCAGCCCCACCTCAGATGGAAACTTCTCTCCATGTAGCTGCCTGACAGGCCATGGAGACCGTCTTAAAGCCGATTGCCTTTAGGAGTGTCAAGAGAAGAGGAGATACCAGCTTCTCTTCTTGTTTTCTGGTCTTGTTTTCTTGCTGGTTTTCAACACATAATCTCAGATCTCTGCAAGACAAGATTGTCTGTCTTGTTTGCAAGAATAACACCTCTACCCACAGTTTCCTCTGTGCCCTTTCCCCCGCACTGCTGCAGTGTGTGTGGAGTGTGCTGATGAGATGGGTGTCATATTCAGCCTCCCTCACAAAGCTTATCTGCAGCCAGATTTTGATCACTCCAACACTTCTCCTCACATTTGCGTATCACAGGAGCATATGGGCCAGTCTGCTGAGGGCTGTCAGCTGTATGTACAGATAAACTGACTTTACACAGTTGCACTAGTGCTTGAGGAAAATCCAAGCACATATGAATCTTCTTCGTATTTCCAGAAAAAATAGGTGTTCCTTTGGCATAATAAGTTCAGCATTGTTAATTTTGTGAAGATATTAAGGTTTTTAACACTAAAATATCATCTAAAGCATCATTCCAAAAGAAATAATTTGTGGAATACTAATTTGATGTAAATCTACTCAATGCAAGTAGAGAAGAGTTTGATTTTCTTTCTTTCTTTTCTCCAACCATAGCTTTTGTCAGGAGTGATAAGCCAAAGCTCTTCAGGGGACTGCAAATCAAGGTGAGTAGTAGCCTAACTTTTTTTGCAGGATGTTAGGAAGAATTAAGTTTGGTGGAAATAGTCCTCCTGTGGATTGTTCCCTATTTGCTGATCAGGTAGTCCTTTAGTAGAGGACATATATTTGCATTGCCAGTATATATCTTCACAAGTTTCTGCTAGTAATATTAGTTTGTGTATTGCTCAGTAACTGGTACCAATTCTTTGTTGGTGATGGGGTTTTGGTTTATTTCATTGTTGTTTGGTTTTAAGCCAAGAAAAAGATTGTACTTGGAACCTGTAATAGCAGATGGGAAAAGAATGTGAGGAATGCTTACATTCTGTCCTTACTCTGTGGATATCTTGGATTTACTCAAGCTTATTCTGCCACAGTTTCCTTTTCTCCTGTTCTATTCTCCCCTCATTTTCTTATGGAGCTGCCATTTCCACACATTCAGTGATTCTTATATTTTTCTCCTCCCTCTCAGAATTGTCTTGCTGTGTTCTATTGTGCTGTTTTATTTTATAGACTTCAAATATTCAGCTTTATAGAAATGCATATACTTAATGGTGTTTCTTATGACTTGCATATATGTAAAGCTGCATAAGCTGCACTGCCTTACGTCCCAACAATTCTTTGGTTTCAAGATCCAGTGTAAGACTTCACCTTCCTCTTAAAATCCTGTGTGAACTTTGAGTGTACTTCACAGATACACATCTTGATTCTCACATCTTGTGCTCCCATCTCTATTCCCCAAATGGCACCATCTGGAATCACTTCATAGCTATGCATGGCTGCAATAAGTGATTTGTCTTCTCAGCAGCAGATTCCATCTAAAACAGATTTCCTCTGTCTGTCTCACACATTCATGTCTCTGTGTCCTCCAGTTTCTTTCAAAAGCTTTCTCTCCTTCTGCACGTCTGACTGTTTCTTTTTTTTTTTTTTTAAACTTAGTAGATTTATTGAACATCAAAGCAGTCTAGACTACAATTGGTATAGAGCACTACCAGGGAAAAAAAATGTTGTGCAAATTAATCTGTATTTATTTTACAAGGCTTTTGGAAAACTGATTAGAGGTGCCGCCAGCTTTATTAAGTAAAACCAACTAGGTTAGCTCAGTTGAGCAAAGTGAAATACTCCTGGGGAAATCTTTCCATAAACTGAAACGGTCAGAGCTTTCTAATACTGTTAAAAGCTTTTATTTGCATTACATATTTGTGATTTAGTGAGTTTTTGCAGAAGCATTAAAGAATTGTGTTACCAGCAAAGTGTAGTAGCCACAGACACAACATGGCAGGAAAGAATGTGATTACATTAGAAACTGATAAAACTTTGTTAAAGTGACCTGAAATTTCTAAAATGGTAACAAGGCTATTGATCATTTGAGACAGATCATTCATCTGCTTGATTCAAAAATCCTACTTTGGCAACTAAAGACGGTTGAAGTAAATAACCATCTTTCAAAGCCAGGCTTGTAGCATTACCTCTCTGTACATGCATTAATTGGTGTGGTGCACCAGGGAGAACAAGTAGATGTTTCTGACACACACCCTCACCCCCCTTCATTTGACTTTTTTCTCCATTTTGCTGTCTTTGACATTAAATGCAAGTCAAAAGTCTGAGCTGATTTAAATCACTTGAGAGAGGGGAGGTGTTAATATGGAGAATGCATTTCCTGCCCAAGGTAACTGACTCTTTTTTCCCCACAGTATGTGCGTGGTTCTGACCCTGTACTAAAGCTGCTGGATGACAATGGGAACATTGCAGAAGAACTGAGCATCCTCAAGTGGAATACAGATAGTGTGGAAGAATTTCTAAGTGAAAAATTAGAACGTCTATAAATCATTGCTTTCCATCATCCTCTTTTTTTTTTTCATATTTTGTCATGGTAATCTTCTCAGATGAATTGTCCTACAACTGAAAACACATTCCAGCTTCTGTATTTGTTTTAAAATATCTGTTGTGCTGTACTAAACATCTTGTAATTAGAAGGGAAGCTTCAGCACACATATCTGACAAGTTGACAAACAATAGCTTGTCTTAACATTATTATTTCAGCTCTTAATGCATTTATCATTAACAAAATGCCTTGTTTTAAAGTTAATTATGCAAATATCAGTTTGTTATAATTGGACCTGTTTTTACAAATGCTCTTAAAATCAAAGAGGTTCAAATAATTGAAACGATTGCCATGCTTTTTGTCTGCTGCTCTTTCTAAGGAAGTCAGAACCAAACGCAATCTTCTATCTCCCAAAGAAACTTGGCTACTAATGCTCTCTTCTTTCTTTTTGTATTTGAACTGTCCTTTTATAGAAGCATTGTTTACAGTGAGTATCTAGTTCACAGGTTTTGAAGCTGATGGAGGAACTCATGCTCTGATACTGTGAAACATTTAGTAAGTACACTTTAGTGAAGACTACATAGAAAACCTCTGAGGTATATGGAAGTCAGATGTCAGGTGTGCTTTACGTTAAGTGTTTTGCTTCAGAAAACATGAGCTATAAGTTTTGAAAAAGCTTTCCTTCTAACTTTCAGAATTTTATTGTAAGCCTGTTCATCAAGTTAATTTAGATAATTCTTTTAAAATGTATATTTTTCTTTCTCACTTGAAATTTATGTGAACAGGGAATATAGACAGTACATATGATAATGAGTCAAATCCACTAAGACTTGTCAGGTTTTTCCATTTAGAATCAATAAATATGGTAATCAAGAATAATGCGGGTTTTTTTCTGACGTCTAATTAGTAAATAAATTTTCCCTTTAACTACTTAATGCTCACCAGTTTTTGGTTGAATGGGTGTTATGCTATGACTTGAAGTGGTACTCAGGTTTTGTCTTCATATATAATTTTATATCTCAAGCAATTTCTCTATAATTTACAGATCTTATTCCCAACTTTGGAGAAGAGCTCATCAGCTTCATAGCAGAACGTGGGACTGAGAGCACACTAAACTATCAGGAGTAATATTCAAAGGTGATTCTTTGGGCATAGCCTTCAGAGTTTTTATTCCTGAAATATTCTTATAAACTTGTAGAAGCTGCGTGCAGCCGGGTCACATGATGTCTCACTCATGCTATCCTTGTGAAACATGCTCCTGGCTTCCCAGATGACTCAGTGTGAGACAGCTACAATAGTGGTCACCACTGCCTTGGAGAAACATAAAAAGCACAAATCTTTGCAGCTTGTGCTGACTTTATTAGAGTCAAACATGATTTGTTCTTGGGATATATGAAGTATTAGCAGAGGAGCTACAACCAAAGCATGTGGCATGATGACCAATATTTTGGTATTAAAAATATGCTGCCATCCACTGGTCTTTTTATATACTGACTGTATTCCACACTTCCCATTCCTGCATTTGCCAGCAAGGGATTTCAGTTTCTGTATGGATGATTAAACGTGCTGTTGTAGCAGAATATTTTAACCTTGTCCTTCTCTCCACCTTTAGGTCCTCTTTATCATGCAACAGAGAGATTGTTTGCTTCATTTGATATTTAGCAAATATTTTTCTCTGCCTCTCTATGATTCCTTCCTTCTTCTTAACATGACAGCCAGTGTTTCTGACCTTCAATCTCCCTTTTCTTTCCATGTCTTCCCACTGTCAGCCCAGTACTTCCCTACACAGACTATTTTCCCACACCAGGTCCTTCATTGCTGCTCTTGCTTATCTGTTACAGAAGCAAGGAACTCACTCTTGAATACTAAGAGATAACCATCCCAGGGTGGAGGAGGATGACAGGCCAAAGAATTTCTGCTCCAGCATAACTGAGTTTTATGACTGCAGTCACAGCACTATTTCTGCAACTTCTGACTTTCCCAGTACTGGTTCTTACATGTTTCTTCCATTAAGGAGACTGGAAATGAGCTTTTCTTCCAGTTTCCCTCCTAGGTTCCTGATTTGCTGATTCCTATTCCACATGCTAATCTGACCTTGTAATACAGATGCTTATTCTCTTACCTTAAAAGCATGCACAAGGTACATTCCTGTATTTCCCTATATATAGGAACATATTTAGAGACTTCCCCGACTCTGTTCCTGGGATGCTGATCCTACTTGATCTGTAGCTTCTAGCAAAAGCTTAATTACCTACACTTCCTGACCTGTTGGCTGTGCTCCATGCTGTTCTTGAAGTGTTGAATTCATACTGTCCTGACTTTATTCTTTCTCATTCTGTCCTTTAGATGATACTCAGGTTCTTGGCTCTAGCGACATGCACTAGGAACATTTAACGTTCTGGCACAAATGAGTTGGGCTTTGTGCTAAAAGAGGCAATTAGAGTGGGGAATAATTTCTTTTGGAAATTCTTAAGTTTCTATTTATCAGTGTGAGGTTTTTTTCTGCAGTCTGCAGCTGTGAAAATTCATAGAGCTCAAAAGGTTATTTTGGCTTGTGGCAATTAACCACACAGAATACAAGGTTGAAAGCTCCAGTTTAAAAAGGAAGTGATTCATTTTTACTTATAGCCATGATAAGCGCCCAGTACTTCATGAAAGGCATTCACTCAGACTTATGTAAGAATTATTTAATCTTATATAATGCTCTTGTTGTGCCAAATCTTGAGAGAGTTAATGAAAGGACAAATAAAAGCAGCAAGCATGCATGACTGAGTTGGAACATGAACTGTCCATCTACTACTCCTGTCTTTTTAGAAGGAAAAAGGCAATCTTTTTGCTGAAAAGAGTATCTGTGCTTTTAAGAAAAAATTGCATGGGACATTCCATTTGACACATAGATATGATGTGGAGGTACTTGAAGCATAGTGTACAAGCTACTTGGAAGAGTTTCCTTGTACTTGCTCAGTTGTAGATTCCTGCAGTGTGAATCTGAATACCATGATTGTAGCAGGCAAAAATCTGTTTCAGAGCTAAGGGAAACCTTCCAGCAGACATTAGAATCATGGAAAAAAGGTATTCAACTCAGTATTTGTTTTATTGTTCAGCCCATAGATAGAACAAGAACAGATTGCCAACTTAAGGAAGAGCACATATGAAAAAATTGTTCAGAAACATGAGCACCTACTTAGAGTGTCACTTTTTATTGAACCCAAGCTTTCAGAAGCAAAGTAAATCTTCTGATATTCAGCCAGGGACATCAGACATCCCACCCCACAGAAAAAAAAAAGAAAAAAAAAGACAAAAAATGCTTTATTGTCATTCTAATTTATCAGCATGGAAGGTGGATGGTAAGAGCTGCAGTAGAACTTCTTTACATTGTACCCATAAAGGCAAACAGGCTCAAATTTAATGACATAGATTTCAAGAGTGCCTTGCAATGAACACCATCAACATGGCTGGTTCTTGCCATGGGTAAGGAAGGTTTTTTTGCTAGGGATGCTTTGACCACTTAAAGTAAATGAACTTCGAAATTAGTCAAGTGTGCCTTAAAAAGGGACCATTAAATGCTAAAATGCAGAGTATTTATCTCAAAAGCAGCTAAAGAAAACTTCTGAATTTGTGTAGTTTTCCTTAAATTTTTAACTAACTGTTAAGGCCCAAACCAATTACTTTGAAACAAATTTGCTGTCATGTCTAAGAGAAAGAGCCTAAGAGGCTCCAAGAGGGAGAAAATACCCAAGGAGACACAGAACAGAGAAGCTTTTGATATGTTATTGAACACTGTGGTTCAGAATGCCAGCTTCCCTCTCTCTCATAAAAAGTCTAAGCAGAAGGTAGCTGGAGAATGTTATCAGTAATTTTTTCCTTATCATTTGTCATGAAGGATGGGCAGAAGGAAACGCATTATGAAATTAGTCACAAGTAAGCTCAGACAGGAGACAAACTGCAGAATTGATCAGATTATTCTTGCATTTATTGATTTAAATTGGAACCATAGCACTAGGTGAACAAAGACTCTCTCAAAGAGTACCTGATTATCTGTTTAGAAATAGGCCTCGTTCATCGTCAAGAATCCATCAGCTTTGTTGCTGCCCAAGAAACGAGGTATTTAACTACTTGTTTCAGCTGCACCTTGTACACTGAAAGCTGATGTACAGCAGCCCTTGTGTCCACCAGTGTGGAAGTTAAAGTGTCTAAACACTGAGAAATGGAAGAGGGCTCTCAGCACTTCCCACTGCTAAGGCAACCATGATAAAAAGAGTTGACCATGATTTACCCTTGCATCAGGGAAGCACTTCTTTTGAGTCAGAGTTCATTTTGTCTGCTGTCATGGTTTAACCCCAGCTGACAGCTAAGTACCACATGGCTGCCTGCTTACTCCCCCTTCTATGGTGGAAAGAGGAGGAGAATCAGAAAAGGTATTGGGAGATGTTCTCTTGACAATGATCTTTTGAGGATGGATTTCTTTTGGTTAGCTGGGAGCCTTTCTGACTCTGCCCTTACAATAAAAGTGAGGCTTGTAGGAAAGGCACATTAGTATTTGCTCTTGCATGCTTGGTGCCAAGCTGTGATTGGAAGGAAAATCCTGTTTTGGTGTAGACTAATCCCTTTTAACCCAGTATTATCTTCATGTAGTTGTATCAGTGGAAGAGTGGTTCAAACCATGGACTAAAGCATTCCTTACCTTAAATATGGGCAGAGTAAAATTTCCACTGTTTTCTGTTGGGGGATGTATGTAATTTCAAGGCAGAATATCTATCAAACCTATCTCTAGGCTACGGTTCCTGCCTAGGCTAGAAATTCCATGGGCAAACAGATAGTGCAGGAGGATAAGCAGAGAATAGAATAGTTAAGACAATTTTTTTTTGCTTCGCCCCTTTCCCCTGCATTCAGTGACCTCGTTTCTCAATGTTCTCAACATTTTAGGCCACCTGCCCCAGTTTCTGGAAAGCTCGGATCTTGTGATAAGGAGAGGTCTTGAGAAAAGACCCCTCTTTAACCAGCAGGTTTAGGTGAAACACCGCAGAGTGTCTGCACTCAGTGCAGCCAGGCTCCAACCTTCAGAGTTTCCAGTCAGACTATGACTCCTAATGCTGCCAGCTTGTCTTTTCGCCTCCTGGGTCTGACAGCAGAGCTATAATAAGGTGACAAACCACAGCTTCCCTCCACTCCCAGGGGTGCGGAACGACCCGCATCCATGCTCCAGCGTTAAGTCAGTCAGGCATGCCCCGACCGAGGCAGCCGTGTCTCCAGCATGGAGTCTTGCTAATACTTTTATTAGATTATCTGCATCATTCACAGAGTATCTGGTTTTATGACCTGTCACTTCCGAACTCCACCGTGCCCCCCACCACACACGTGCCTGGGAGCCCGGCCAGCCTTTCCCCACGCAGACGCCTGGCCTCGCTGTGGAGGGGCACCGGAGGGGCCACACACACAGCAAGGCCCTGAGGGCAACAGCCAAGTGCCACCTTCAACCTTGCCAAAAGGTGACAAAAAAGGATCCACAACCTGATTTTCCAGGCTGTGTGGAGTAGGCAGAGGTGTGTCACCAGCTCTGGGACAGCCTCTGCATGACATCCCAGCCTGGCCTGGACCTCTGCCCGCCACAGCAGCAGCTCCATCTGTAGTGGTGCTGGCTCCCCAGTCCTGTCATGCCAGAGGCCACGGCCCATCAGAGCAGCGAATCCAGAGAAACTAAATCAAAGCAGAGCTTTTACTACTTAATCCTGGCAGCAAAGATTCAGGTTTCCTGAAGAAAAGCACGGCAGCTGTCACCAGCCCTCAAAGAGATTTGCCAGGCCAAGAAATAAGCCTTACGGATCATTTCTGCATCACTGGAACCCTTCCATCAGGCAGTGAAACAAACATTAGGGGACATCTGACACCCACCCGAAGAGGTGTGGGGGTGTGAAGGGAGAGTGACTGTTCTCCAAACCCTGTAGCAGCCCATGTGCCCCCCAGGCTGCCCAGGACATTGTGGCTGCCCCTGCTCCTGCCTCAGCACCGACCACCGCAAGAGGGATTGGTCTCCAGTGCAGCTGAGGATGGGGATCAGTTAGGCTGGCACTGCTGCATTTTCCTAAGGGGATCTGAGACAGAATCATGTCAGAAAGTGAGTACAAGAGTGGGCTTTTCTTATTTTAATTTTTTTAATTTAAAAGGTAAGTCTAAAGGGACATTGAGTTTGCTTGTCCTCAGTTCAGAGTTGTGCACAGCTCCAGCTCTAGCTATCTGCAGCCTCCCCAGCTCACCGTTTTCCTAGTTTACTGACAGATTCTTCAGCGTGAAACTGTTTCATTTACTGTCATTTATCATTGTAACAGCTGGGGATTGACATAAATTACTACCGTGTAAGGGAAACAGCCCTTGGCCTAACACGAGTAATGCTGCTATTCACCATTCATACAGGTACAAGCACTGGAAGGCTGCAATGTTTAATAATACTAGGAGTATTTGTTTCCCCATTTCTCACCATTTCTGGGACTGGGGCTTTGCCCCTCACAGGTTGTGTGAGCCTGACTGTGTTTGTTTTTAAGTTAAGATACACATAGTCATATTTCACCTCCTTTTTAGCAGATTATTATTCTTTTAAAATGTACTCAAAAGGAATACCACTTATATGCTGTGAATCTGTATTCAGTGAGAAATTATACCCCAGTTTAATTTTGCATCTTTGGTTACAAAATCAGAAGGACAGAGTCACTTCATCATCAATTCACCCCTTGTGGAGCATTAACAGTGTAAACCTGGGATAGAGAAAAGGGTCATGTGGACCATGAAGATCCCATGTGAGTGACAGACACCATATCTGCACTGGAGCAGCACCATTACAGACATCTCCCATGGGTTATTGTAATGGCAGCCCTGATGTATAAACTCTGGTACTAAACAGGCTACTGAAACAGCCACTGAAAAACTCTGGATAAATTTCTGTGGCAGAGTCAAGAGTTTTCACATGATCTAAAGTTCACCACCCATGTAAGAATTGCTGTCTCTAGCTGATAAATTCTCCATGTAGAAAGGCACATATGTGAATGGCCGTGCAGTGAAGTGTCTGAGCAACAAGTTCCCTATTACCAACCTCCTCGTGTTCAGGCACTGAACAACACCCACAAATCTCACCTCTATGGATGGAGAGCCTTCCAAGGGTCTTCTGCTGGCATGGAGCACAGTATGAAGATGCTGGCAATTTAAGTGGGTTTTAAAGTGTGTTAGTTGTGGTAATTGTCTTTGAGGAGAAGAGAGGCTTTCTGCCTAGGTGTTCAAAGCCAATGACTGTGAGACAAGCAGAAGTTGTGATTTTGCTTGAAGCAATATCACTTCAAGAATGACTTAAAGACTTGGGTAAAAACCTTCAGTCCAGTTCATAAAACTGTGAGACTTCCTGGAGCGTTTTCACTGCTTTGATGTCACTGACCTCCTGTCTATACTAGTACAGCACAGAGGGAGAGGTTTGCAGAGCAAAAGAGCCAATGCTGAGAATTCAACATTACACAATAGTGCACTCCAGGTGTGCACTATCCCAGGACACATCGCCCACTTTTATTTCACAAGAAAAGAATCCAGACCACGTACTCTAAGACCACAATGTTATGAACCAAAGCACACAAGCAAGAACAACTGGGAGGTTCACATCACAAGCACACTCCAATTGTGTACCAAAACTCTAATAAAGGCAATCAAACTGTCCCCAACCCAACAGTCCATGTCTCCCTTCCCTGAGCACAGCCATTTGACAAAGAATCTTGCCTGATCCCTGCAGATACGCATTTAAGGATGGACACAATTGTTCAGGATCCTACTGTGAGACTTAGAAAAATATACTTAGCACATTTGCTATTGATATTTCCTGCAGAATTGATCAGATGACAAACAACTACAGTAATTGCCATTGAGACACAATCAGCATTTGGCAGCACTGCCAGAGTGGGCTAAAATAACACAGTTTTCCACTTTTTTCCCCCAAATGGTTACCACTGCATGGCAGCTAACATTTAATTCCACCTTACAAATGCACCTAATGTGGCTGTACAAACCATCTCACTCACACAGGCACATATAAAAGATCTGCTGCACTCAGACTCAAGTATGCTGTCCCTTGCAAGTGCGAAGAAGAGAGACATCAGCGCTTTTTTAAACTAGAGCAAATAAAGGTTATATTCGAAATAGCAAGATTTTGCATAAGCTGAGAGCAGTTCAGTGGAGCACAGAAAGTAATGCCACTGGCTCTAGTCCTCTGCAACTATTGCTGAGAAACTGGGCCAGAAAGTGTCTGGCTATGTGTGGTGTAGGAAGAGCTCCCATCTATGCAAGTCTCACACAGCAATCAAAGTCTCCATGAGAATTAAATGAAACTATCTGCACACCTACTGAATATCCATCTGGCACCAAAACCTACATATCTCTCCAGCCAACCTCTACAGTGCTTTAAAATCATCAAGCTACCAGTCTAGCCCACCATACCCTATCCAGGAACTTGCATTCAGACTCCACTCATCTCAAAGCTTAAAGTTTCTTGTTTAAGCCAAATTTAGCTGAACAATTTATCCTTAGGCATGTCTTTAAATTAAAAAAAAAAAAGTTTGATCTACAGACTTTTTTACAGGACTAACATAATTATTAAAAAGCTTTATGTCCCTCCCTTGTTATCAGAGACTTCTCCAAATCTCTCAGCATAGTGGTGAACACATGCTACCTAATAACCCCAGCTGGGATTGCAACTGGAACCACAGCATTTCTGCTGCACGCTGACAGCTGGAGTTTGGATTTTGGTTTTCTAATCATTCATTTCCCACCATCCATAGCCCTAAAACCTCTTACCTTCTTGCTCACCAGTTATGGCAGGGTTTGAGCCTGTCTGGGAAGCTGGAGGGAAGAACAATCTGCTCATCTAAGAAAACATCTCCTGTGGCACATACGGAGCAGTGGAGCAGGGCTGGTGGAGGCAGGACTCGCCCTTTGGTTCCCATCGTTCACAGCCACAAACTGGAGCCACCAGCTGTGTGAGCTCAGCCAAGTGTGACTGCAAAAGCCTTGGGTAGCCATGGTAACCTGTACATCCTCACCTGATGCACTAGAGTCACTGTGTCCTGCTTCTGAGAGAAATACTCTTGTCTCTAGAAGTATCTTAATAGTTAAATCTACAGATCTGAAAAAGCTAGAAAGCTGTGAATTGACAAGAAAAAGAAAATCTTCTATCTTCTATAGAGTAGCTGCCAGACCTTCTCACAACTGGTGCTGAACAAAAGCAACAGAGCAAAACGAAAGTTTGGGAAAATTATGAAGTAATATTAGGGTCTTCTTTCAGGACAACAACTGAGAATAATTATATCTAAAATATTTTTTTTCCTCTTGCTATTAATACATAATGTGAACAGAGCCCTTGAGAGGTCATCTATGAGCCAACCTTTACAGGACGACATGACTAAGGTACAAATCATGAGGGAACAGTAGCCTCAGTCACCATATCACTAAGATGATGTGTGTGAATCATCCCCCATTTCTGTGCTGCAGATTCTCCCAGGTAAACAGACAATGATACTCACCTTTGTAAAGGAAGTTTATGATCAGCAATATGGAGGCATGACATTGAAAATAATGAATCGTTGCTCTGCACAGGGAACAGGATTAGAAACATAGAAATTCTCCTAGATGCTTAATATTCTCAATGGAGAAACACCAATGCTTTTCCCATTGGATAACGTGTAAAGGTTGATGTGGGAAATATGAAATTAAGCCTCAGTGACATTTGCTTTTTTCCTTTATCAGAGATACATAAAACATAACTCCCTAAAATGTCCACAAAAGGGATTTCAGCATTTTCAAAAATTATAACACACAAAGCCTCCCTGTTTTTGTGAGACTTCCGATGTATACCAACATCACTGTTGAGTATCTAGAATTAAAAGCAATTTAACTCAGAGTAGTAAAATTGGAAGATTTCTTATTTCAAGTGTTTCTCCTTTTGAATAAGCAATTTCCTATCTCATTATTCCATTTCCAGTACTTTTGCTTCTGCCTATAACTGTGTAAAGACATTTTAAAGCTTTAATTCATTTTGCAATTCCAAATAGCTTTCCTTAATCACTCATGTCAAACATCTATTTCACATTTTTAAAAAATTTATAAAACAATTCTGTGCTGTCAGGAGGAAAAAAATTCAAATTATTAATTGCATGCGGGCTCCCCATGCTAATGTGTTCCCTGTCGTTCACTTCTGGCAGGAAACTATTTACAAAAGGCATAACATTCATACAGTAGTTCGGTGTTTGCATTCATGGTACATTTTCTTGCCGTTTCCTCAGCTAAGGTACAGAATTCATCAAGTTACCCAACTTGGAGGTGTTTCTCACCACCAGATGCCACTGAATGCTCCTTGTCACAGAACAATGGTAAGGGCAGCAGCACAGAAGACGGCTGAGGCCGTGTCTGTCAGCTTGACTGATGTCTTTGCATCTCCACCAACACAATTCGCACGGCGAAGGGAAACTAACAAGCTTGCAATGTACTGCCTTGTACTTCCATTAATAGCTGTGTGATTAATTGGTTACAGCCCATTATATTAGAACATACCCAGTCAGGAATTCTGCCTAAAGAAAATGAATCAGGACTGGGCTGCAGGCCAAGTTTAGCAAGGATTTTCAGAAATTCATAATTTTTAGGGTGAATGAAATGGAAGAAAAAAAACTAAACCAGTTTCAAGTAGGTCTGAGAGATGGGGATTTGACTCTAGTCTCACAGGACTCAGTAGACTATGACCCTAAATAAATATATACCTTGGCAGTCCATGGAAAATAAGACAGCCTAATTCTGCAGCCCTTGTTCAGACAGCACTTGTAGCCACAGTGCCAGAGAGGCAATGACTAACTTCCCATCACCTCTAATACAGTACAAACTCTCATGGGAGTTCTTGTTACACAAGATTCCAGGACTTAGTTCATTTATGGCTCACGGGGCCTTGATAACCCTATTCCCTTTCCCAGATATATTTATTTCAGACCAGATGACTACCTGACTCTCTACAAGACCAGCTTTGAATTGGCATAGGGAAAGCCACAAACGTAACTACTGATTTGGCATTTAAACATTAAATCCTTTTGCTCTAAGTTTAACGTGGAGTTGCATGGCTAGGTGCAGACTCTCCACAAATTCTGAAAGAGGGATTAAAAGGTACCACGTTGCACTGCAGAGTCTCACACATCTTCACTACCTTCCACTGGCAATTTCAATCTTCAGTTCTGGGGAACTGAAAATCTGTTCCTTTTTATGCTCAAGTATTTTGTACTGAATACAAATGGGAATATTTTTGCCTGTTCCTTCCAGGTGGAAACATAAAAATTACTACTGGGACTCCTGCCAGAAATTTGAGTCAGAGAAGTAATACGATGTCTTTTGAATAAAGAACATTTGTTTCATAAGCCTTTCATATTTGTGGATTGTCATGAGTGCCTTTCTGTGTACAACACTGAATGGTGAATTCTTGGGCCTTCTAAAATGCAAACAGGAAGAAGCACTCTGTTACTGCTCCCCTACAATTTCACAGGACTGCAGTACCTGGCTAAATCCCAGAGCAATGATCTATTTCACAATGTCAGTTTTTAAGGTGGGATGAAGTACACTTCAGCTATTCCAGTCAATACTGATGGTATTATGTGGACACCAGTAGTAAAATGCTTTACAGTGATTACTTTTGATTTTGAAATCCCAGAAAAGGTGTGTGCGCAGTACAGACATAGCCAGCACAAGTCCTAACAAGTTTTATATTTGTCCTTACATTTTCTGAATTGCAGTATATTCCTGGTATGTTCTAACATTCAGAAAAGCCCATGGCAGCATCTTGTAAAATCTGAAGCACCCCCACCTTCACTGTACAAAATACAGATGAGACCAATCCTGTCCAATTCGCTTTCCTAAGTCATCATGTATAAATCCCTGGCTATGATGTTACATGCATGAGTAAAGTCAGACTACCAGTAGGCTACCAGGCCTGTTCAGCCCTCACCAAAGCTGGCAGGAGTCTTTTAACGTACAGCAAAGTCAGTCCGAAATAGTTTCCCTCTAGGTTTGACCTACAGATCTGTAAACATATAGGGACTATATCCTGCACCAGAGGAACTTTTTGTACTATACACTGGGAGGAAGAAATTTATCATTCACATATATGTCTGATTGGTGCATGTGCCCTCTGTAAAAAAGGCCACAACAGGCTGTACTCAGCCTTTCTTACAATACTGTTTTCTTTAGGAATTAGCAATTCCTGCCTTCTTGAGCTGCTTATTTCCTCCTAAATATTTGAGTTCGTTTTCGGGGGGAAGTATTCTGAAAGCCTTGATGGCCAGTTTCATAGCAACAGTCAGCCCTGGGAGTAAGCTAAAAAAGGAAGACAAACAAAACAAAACAAATTCAAGGCATCTCTATATTCAGTACCACCAGATATATAGAAAATCAGAATTATTCTAAGACAAGTGAGATAGTGGGGTCAGACCACCTCCTAGAAACCCAGACCTTAGGCACCACTAATCTTAAAAGCACACCACTAGTTTGGTTCTGTTCAATGTATTATGTCTTAAGTTTATCTTCTAGTGATTACTGGCATTACACTGCAGAGGTTCTATACAAAGGAGAGTTCTTGTCATATTAAATTTTAGCACGGCATCTTAATTTTGGAAGATACAACAAATTCTAAAGAGTGAGCAAAACCATTATGAAGCAACCCATATCCCTAGCAGACTTTGCTGGGGTACCTTTTGTAGTACCTTGTATTTAATAGCACTGGGTAATTATCGGTACTTGGTGGGAGTTCAAATGCCTGTGCTTGAAAGGGGACATCATTATAAGTCTTTGTGGTGTTGTCAAGTCAAAAACCCAGATGGAGAGACTGCTGATAGCAGAAACTTGTTGCTGGAACCAAGCAATAATGACCATAATTTCCTGGCAAAAGTAGCTACATAGGTTGTACTTCTGATGCTTATTCTGTGGCATGACTAATTGAGACAATAGTAAAAAGCATTCTCATGGGATATTAAAATGATACCTGGTGTTAAAAGTGGCTCTCTGGATGCACTGGTGCAATTATTAAGGATGGACAAAAAAATATTTGTCAAACTCCCAGACTGAACTTTGATGAAGCTGCCTGGTAGAAAGCATTCTTTTAGGAGGAGACTGGAAAGCCTCCATGTAATACATGAAAACCCACATTCTACACTGATGCACTCAAGTTGCCTATAGTACATTGAGCTTTTTTATTGCTAGTTATTTTGAAGCACTATAGAGGCAAATTAACTAATTTTCCATATATCATCACACCTAGACTCCTAGAATACACCTCAGGTCATTCCCGCACAATTTGCCAAAAAGAATTGAGTTGAGATCCAAGAGGATCAGTGATGATAATCAAATTAATTGATTTCTATTTAATCTCATTTAATTTAACAATTTACAATTAATTCCCAGATTAAACTCTAAATGTATTATTGATAGGAGAACCAAAACAGTTTTAATGTTGCCCTTTTCCCTTGGACAGATTTCAAAGTGGAACTGCCCCATACGTTTCTTCTATGAAGAACAATACAGCAAAATGCAATTATGATGCTGCTTCCTGTGGCCAAAATTAGGGCTCAATTGTACAGAAAGAAAAAAAAAAATCAAGCTACAACTACCATATGTAAGTATTTAATCTGAATCACTCTTATTTACTCAGCCAGTGTTTTGTTCCAGAACACACCTACACATCTTCAGTGGCTACTTACTGCAAGCCACTTACTGTAAGCATATACATAAGCTTGCATGGTTTTGTCAAAATATCTTTAGCTTGTACATTTGGGCATTTCCAATTTTGCTTTTCTTTCCCCAAAACATCACAGCCATCTTTTGGTAGTTTCTGTTGGACATGGACTTGCTGGTCACTGCCTAAGAAACTCGTAAGCAATTCTCGCAAGTTTTATTTTAGCAGAGCACCCACAGTCCTTAAACGTCATATTTTTCAATCTTCATATTACTGCTTTAGTCTACTGCTACACCATGTGCACTGGAACAAGAAAGACACACTCCTTACAGTGTTCCTTAAGGTATGGGATATTCTGACAACTAGAGTACATCAGCTTAACTCTATCCCTTTTTTCAACTTCCATAATGTTCAACAAATTGCACAATTATGGAGGTACCTGTGCTAGTGACACCGTAAGAACTGATACACCAGCACAGCAATTCCCTTACTGTACATGAGAGCAGAGATGTCAGCTCCAATCCCAGCAGCAGCAGAGCTGTACTAAGACTGCTATTTGTGGGCTAATTATGCTTGCATTTCAGAAGGCTAATTAGTTTGGGGTAAGTTTGGGCTAGTTTATGCTAAGTTCAGTATCTTTGCAAAGTCGTGGACTTCATAGATATACTACTTCCCTTCCTCCACCTTCCCACGCACATTTGTTTGAATTAAGACACTACATACCGATGGTTTACTTATAGCCAAAATTTCCATACGGTAGAGAATTTTCCTCCAAGATATAACACTACTCTAGAAAGAAACAGAAGTAACATAAAAATTATAAAAATCTCATGGTTGGCAAAAAGTCCAAATCAGGATTTCTATTAAGAATCAGTAGAAATTAAGTTTCAAGCTTAGCCTGACTAAGAAAGCATTAAAACCAGCAGTTATGGTAGAAACTATTTAAAACTAGTATTTTGTTTTCTAAGGGCCCTCATTTACTCACACTAATGATGTCTTTTTAGAACCTTAAAAATCTGCTGTTTATGAAACACTAAAGGGTGCAGTGTTTAGGAAAAAGTTATTTTATTTTCAAATAATACTACCTTTGATAAAGCCATTTTCAGATTCAAAACTTTTTTTCCTTCCCACATTGAGAGGACATCCTCTTGCAAAGCAAAATGCATAACACTAATTGAATCCAATTAGAACATGACAATAAACTGTTGCATAAGAACTGGGGATGCAGAATTTCGTTACAACCCATAATCAGAACAAATGTATGCTCATCTATAGAACTACTTAAATGTAGGGAGACAGTGCATATTTGTTCAGCAAAATGCAGTGCTTAATTTAACATAATGGCTGATTTGCGGTTGAAAGAGTCTGCATAATTACTAATCAAACTGAATTAGGCTCTTTTCTGGAAAGCAGTTAAAGGTAAAAAAAAAACACAACAAGGCAAGGTTCAAAACAAGTCAGAATATATGTCACTAGCTTGTGTCAATCCACCTAGGTGCAGTTTAAAATCTCAGCATACTGGGAACTTGCCTCAAGGTTTCAAAGGTGACTAAATGCACAAGACACTCAGCAGACAGCCATGAATGCCTCAGCACATCTGAACTCCACAGAGAACCATATTGTTTATGTTCCATGTTTGGTTTCGGTTATTCAAATAACATGCATTACACCTGCATCAGTTCACAATAAGTTTATTTTATGTGAAGAAAAGCTTTGCCATTAATGAAAAATTTCAGTAGAAAACAGTACCTCCTGCTTTCAATCTAGATTACTCAAAAGTAGAAGCTTGTATTAGTGAAAACTTCAGTAGAAACAAATCTGTAGGAAACGTTCTTGGCACATGAAGTAAAAGCTTTAAACACATTAAGTTTGAATAGAGTATTGACCATGCAACCATGCTGGCAGAAAAGCCAGTTTTTAATGGCTGGTATTTGTCCCTCAAGACAATAACATGGAAGACACATAAACCTGCTTACATAACGTTAATTGTATATAAATATGGTGTTGCCATAATTGACAGTCTCTATTCAGGCCAACTATTTAGTTTAGCAGTTCTAAATAAGTAATAGGCACTTTGCCTTTCTGATTTCCCCTTTCACCCATCAGCCAGTCTGAATCCATGCCAGGGATACTGTACACTGTTATCACCTAAAAAAAAAAACAAAACAAAACAGAAACACATTCTTGTAAACTTTCTTTGCATGGAAAAGACTTACAGTCTATCTTCATGTGATTTCCAATGTCTTAGAATTGAGATTAACTAAGTTAAGCAGAGCATTTAATATACGCATTCATGGAACATAACCTAATGCTCATAATTATTTCACTGGTCCATGGAAAAGACACAGTAGCATATTTTAAAGTCCCATTTTTCTGACGAAATTCTATTCATTACTGCTTCTTTTCTATTATATTTTCTGTATAAATCTTGTGTATCACCCTCAACTTTAACAGGCAACCTGAAAGCAAGTTCATTGGATCTCCAAATGCATGACAAAAAGACAGATAGTGTTGATGTTTTACCTCTTCACAGAAAATCTGGGGCCACAGCGTCTATCTAAGTCACTGTCTAGGTAAGAAAAAAGTCAAATAGAGATATTTAAGTAGTTTAAAAACCCCAAAAGTCTGAAATTCTGGTTTTGGATGCTCTTCTTCAGGGTTAAGCTACAGTCACATTACCAGATGGTAATTCCAGCACTGCTTCACCATCTATCTCCACCTGCTTTGTACAGACTCTTAAGTCAGAATGTGCAATTGAATTGGAACAGGAATAAACACAACACAACCTCCACCATTAGAACACGAAGTAGTTGTACTTTCATATTCTTCCCAAATTACAATATTTAACATTTGAAAGTCTAATCATATTGATAATAGTGTTAAAGGTGTGGTGACAAGTAGACAGCAGAACAGCATCTTGATTGTCTAGCAAATGTTCTTGCAAGCTAAGGTGGTGTAACTCATGTTAACTCCCACTATGGAATATTAGGATATATAGGTACAGGACAACGTTCCAAGCGTACTGCTGAAGTTTAATTTTAAAAAATCAAATACACAAATTTTTTGATGTAGCACATCTGAAATAGATACTCACAGGCATTCCTATTTTACTTTTTTTACTTTCAAGTGATCAAGGTACATAGAAAACTCTTACCTCATCTGCAAGTAGCGATAATTCACTGCTGTTTGCAGCATCATAGTCATAGAGAACTCTTGCTTTCCTGCTGCCACTTGATGACTTCAGTTCACTGATGCCTGAAGTAACCACTGAATTGCTTACTGAAGGCAATGATGCAGAGGCTGAGGCCAAGACTGAGGGAGTAGAAACACTCTGCATAGGAGTTGTGGAGGACTGATTGTTGTTAGAGAGGAAAGTAGATGGAAAGCTGTGAGAGAAAACAAAAAGACTTCTGAGTGAATCTGTTTTACATAGGGCGTTACACATGCCTCGATGCCTAAATTAGCATTCTTGTTTTTATCGGCAATAAACATAAGTAGACAGCAGTAACAGAATAGTACTGATATTTGTATAACCTAAATAAAGATATTTGTTCCTGATCTGCAGTATAAATCAAACCAATATAGTTTAAAATAAATACTGCAACCTTAAAAAAACTTGATATTTGCCTCTTAAAACAAAAGGCAAAACCAAGAAAGCACTGTTAGTCAAACATAATTCAGACTGTACTTTAATAAACATTTCTTCTGACAGCTCTGCCAGTAAAAGTAGCCTCCACCCCCTCCTGCTCATTCCTCAGTTACGTGGTTACACAAAAGATTGTGCTGACGAACCAGGGATCAGGAAAATATAATGCAACTTAAAGGTATAGCCTCTCTCTGAAAGCAAGAAAAACCACACAACTGTTTTGTAATCTAAATCAGTTCACTGATTCAGATAACTGCATCCTCTAAAACAAAAATATTTGTTACACTAAAGATGAACTTATATCAACTTAAGCTCCTCCTTTCTGGGTCAGGCTGCTACTTGCTCAGTGCCAGCTTGTAGTGCTTGCCAGACCCTTCCATGAAGTCAATTAAACTCATTAACCTGACAGAAAAAAAAAGGGCAGAAAAGTGTATAATCTTCTACTTAGTTAATGAGCTGAATCACAAAAAACTGTGATGAGTGCCACAGCGGATACAAGCGACAGTTGAGAATAACATGGCTGAAAAGTGGAAGGAGCAGAAAGGAGAGCAAAGCAGCAAGAGATTTCAGGGCAGTGGAGTAGGAAGAATGGAACAGCATAGGAGGTAATGAAGAGCTCTGAGATTGTCTCATGTCACTCTGCCCTACATCCTGGGATGCAGTTCCATGGCAGACTAGACTTACTTATTTAGCAGCTGATACAGCAATTTCTTGTCCCTTTGCTGTCTTACTTGTTGTAACACTCATCTGACTCTACCTGAAGAGTAGGTCAATGAATGTTTTGAAGTTGGCAGCGCCAATGCAATGAAAAAAGGTCAGCTGCTAGGAGTTAGACTGAGTCATGATGACATGGAACTGTAGCTGCATTTCCTTCCTTTCTTTCAACCAGTCAATTCCCGCACGTAACCTCCTTTATCAGTCCTTCTACATAGATGCTGGGATATGGACATATTAGATCCCCCACTCCCCGCTTTTTTTTGCCTACTCTTTTGATATAATGGAGACCTATCCATATCATGCATATGAACCTGCCAGAAAGTCTCATCTCATCACTTCCCCCCTGTGCTCCCCAGTTAGATTATTTCTGAAGACGTGGTTCAATGGCAACTTTAACCATAGAAATCCAGAGCAGTACATTCCCATAACCCTGTCTGCAGCATTACTGGTGCTCATATGCTCATAAGAGGCGATGTTTTAGGGAGATAATGCAGGTGAAAACGAAACCCATCAATACAGCAACTAATCTCTGGCAAGGCAGCTCAAATCTGTAACAGCTGCAGCAGTCCTGCACACAAGGTTACAGGTTCACCTATACTTAACCTGGCAAATGCACACTGCCACCAAACAGGGTAGACCCACTCCTCTACCCCATTGTAGCACAAAGGTTCATTCTCTGTCATTTGAGTCAGATCTGTTGCTTTTGATTCAATTGGATCTAACAAAAAAAAAAAAAAAAAATCAGGAAGATAGCTAACTTTTCATCGGAACAGCTTTTTAAGCATGTTCACCTTGCAGTCATGCAATTATCGTATCTGAGGGAAGGGAAAGAGCAGCGTATCATGAAGGACAGACTGAATTGCATATAAAAATTGGAAAGACTTCAGGAGACCATTCTGAGTTTAGTTAGCAGTTTACTACTGTGCAGAGGAGGAAGTACCACTTCCCTGTCTGGCTTACCTTGACCTCACTTGATCATAAAGACCTGGTTCAACTCACCAAGAAGAGACTCAAACTCCACAAATTTATATTTTTTCATTTGCTACATTAATTTTTCAAACGAATTCATCATGTTCCCTGACAAACCAAATGAGCAGAACAAAGGGAAGCAAAACTAGACCCCACATTTTTATAAGTATAACTCAGCTGTACTTCATGATGTATTTTTTACTTGATTACTTGGCATTCAAACAGAGGGATTTAATTTTAAATGACAATCAGCTGTTTCTCAATATAGCTAAATGACTGTTTAATATACTGCTAAACCTGTTCTCTGTTAACACAGTAATTACTTGTAAGTCATTCTGCTCAGTTCAAAGGGTCACTGGTTTGCACAGTCAGTGGAAGAGAAAACCAAAACTTTATAACCACTCTGTCAATCAGTAAAGCATTAAGTCTCACTCTTTTGCAAAACCATATGTAGGCATGTTACTGGAAAGCTTCAGCTATACAGAGGTTGTCTGGAATGTTTTTTTTTTTTTTTGAATGCTTGAGTAACACGGGTTTCACAGCTTGTAAAGTAGGGATCTAGTAATGGGTAATCTGAAAAAATAATTATGCCAAAGCTTAGGTTTGTCTGTCAGGGAAGCTGAGAAACTTCAGAGCAAAAGCAGTTATCAGGAAGAAAAACAGCAGTTAGAGTATCACAATATTTGAAACAGATTTGTTTAGTTCAAAAAAAAAAAAAAAAAGGAGATTGGATTTAAAGAATCAATGCAGTCCCACAGCAGGGGGAGGCAGTACAGAGGTAAGCAGCTGGTGCCATCTTAAAGAGAAACATCCATAAAAACATGTGTATTTATATAAAGAGAACTGAACACAAGTTTTCTCCCCACCTTCCCTATAGCTGGCTCAGGAGAATACCATCAGTGCTCAGCTTTGGATCTTGAACAGTCTCAGTGTGAACCGGGACAGGGTTTAGGCCCTAGATTCTGACCCAGGGAAAACATAATATGCATCTACTCTCAAAACCAGGTTTCTGTTTCAAGTAGCAAACTATGTCACTTAGAGGCTGAACACCTTTGGTCCATCAACCACCTCAAAATGAAGCTAAGTCCTTCACAGTTCTTGGCTTTCATATGAGAATATTGCACAGTATCATTCTTAGATGTGCGAAAAGAACACGTGTAACTCAGCACTTTGTGGTAACCACCAGAGCAAATACAACCAAAACGTAGCTGAGCTGCCTAAGCTGTTCATTCAGTAGTGCATCTGCCTGCACATAACATAGGGAGGGAGCACAGTACACAAACCCTGTTCACCTGTTTATTTAATGCAACTGCTACGCACCACACACCTATAAATGGAGAAACTCACCCAAAGCAAGGAGCACAACCTGAGACCCTGTCCCAGTGCTCTCTGTCACAGTTTAGTGGCACTCCCTTGCACCAGGAAGGAAAGACACACCCAAGATTTAATACCATAACTATTTTAATCCACATAGGCAGAGAAACTTCATTTGACTGTTTGAGGCATGTAGAATTTTGCAAAGCTTCCGTGCTTTGGGTCGTCCAGCAGTCATAGTAATTTTATTAAAAATACTAATCAGATCACAGCCACAAAAAGACAGTCTTCTGTTTTTCTAAAGGCAGTATTTTCTTCAGGTACATTTTTTTTATACCTGGTAGCGGCTTACACAAATTTTAAACAAAGACAGCTGTTCTGGGACAAGCTATACTAAAGCAGATTTTAGAGAGGGGTATGTTCTTCCTTAGAATAAGGGCATGATGTTTAAGGCTTTCTGTTTAGTAAATACACTAAGATAAGAGTACACATTTTAAAAATATCCTCTCAAAACAGTTGTGTAAATATACTTCACTTAATTTCTAATTTAAGAGTTGCTTTTCCTTAATACAGTAAATCTTTATTTTCAAGCTTTCAATTCTACAACTTGTCTTTGTGTGCTGCCACATTTTATAGTTCAGTACTTCTTTCCATGGAATGTAACTTTAAAAATGTAGCTTTTTTTAAGATCAAAGTTTTAAAGACTTTAAACTACAGTTTAGTAGTTTAAAGTTTTTTTCAAGGCTAAAAAAAGTCTTTAAACTACACATTCAAACAAGCTGAGGAAAGGAAATCAAATGCCACAGGAAGTTGCAAGTCAGGAAAAGGATAAGACTCAAGAACACTTTTGTTTTTACTTCCTTGTCATGGAAAACATAAACAGAGATACCTTAGAGACTGTTATTTAGAACAAACACTACAGTAAACTTCGAAGTACAGACTTCAGTGCATACACTCACCTAAATAAAATGATCTGTATAATTCTAAGAAAGGCTGATTTGTGAAGAATTAGAATAGGGAAGCTTTATGAAAAGCAAGTATGTAGATCTCTCTACATTCCCACCAATCACACACAAAGGATAATGAGCACAAACTAACACCAGTTTCTTCTCTTACTTTAAAAATGCTAAACTCATGAAACAGTCGAACTAGACCAACTTGCTCATTCCCCTGTGAGTGCTCTGGATTATGGATATTATGAAGTACATTTCTCCCTAGATACAGTATCTATGCTGGCAACTCACAGTGGAGAACAGGGTTTCACTGAAAATTAGGTAGTGCCCTGTAGCAAATTATGAGGTAACAGGAACTTATAGGCAGTATAAAAACTTTTCCCACATTGCACAGCAGTTCAGTAGCACAAAGCATAAGACAACTGAATAAGACAACTAAATCTCTAGAAATTGCTTTTTGTGCCATTAAATGAGGTTACCAAGTACTCACCTTCCTCAATTATAAAACAGACAAAATCTCAGTAAATCAACCCTCAAAAGGCATTAGTGCTGTGAGTATGCTTAGGGAAGTACTTGCAGTCAGGTAATTACATATTCATTACCTGAAAACAGATATTTCCTTTCAGTCCAGCATGCCTATGTGTTCACCACTGTTATATCGGTGTAAGTTTTCCTCCTATTCATAAGCACTTAGAAAAAAATGTTTGTTTGTTTGTTTTTCCCAAAGTTTATAGTGTTACTACCTTCCAAGCTGTTTCTGGAGATCCAACATATATTGGTAACATTGTGCATAATAGGTCATCTGAGCTTCAACAAAGTCATTCAGACAGCGGAGATGATGTGCCTAAAACACAGCAAAGAATTCAGATTTTCAGTCTATAAGAGTATTATGCTGCATTAGAAAGAGTAGCCACCTAGACAGGTACTAATGCCAATATTGGCACTTAGGGATTAACACCAGATAGGCACAGTGCCAGGATTCATCAGGTATCCAGGATAAAATTCCACAAAAATTAACATATTTGAGCACATGTTTTTGTCATTTCAACACTCGATTGATCTGATGAATGGGAAGCTGAATATAAAGGATGAAAATGAAAGCTCCTGCATTCTGAATGTTAATGGGAAACTAAAGTTCAAGTCAGTGGATAGTAAATTAGAATTCAAAAAAATAAAAAACCTCAGAGTTTCATGGTTTAATGCACTGAAGTGAAACCTCACAGCCCAAAGTTGCCAAGCAGTTTACTGCAGCTATTTTTAGAAAGTGCCCTGATGATGACTTTCCCCCTTTTGGGTACTCACATGTGTGCTGCTGATTCCTTCCAGCAGAAGTCTGGTAATCTCTGCTTGTCGGTCAAATTCACTCTGAGTAATTCGTACTTCCTGTTCAGACTTAAAGTAAGAACACACATGAGGTATTTGTACAGTGCTCTCTGCTACACCTTCCCACAGCAACAGTCCCATTTTATTCAGAACTGCTCATACAAACGCATTCATCACAAGCCTAGGTGTTTGAAATGTGCTTTTTCTTTGCAGACCTTTACTAGGCAAAAAGAGTAATTGCATTCTGGGTTCAAAAATGTTGAGGCCCTGTATACACAACAAGCACCTTTATTATCAGACACCTACCACATATGCAAAAGAAAGGCATTTTTCTGCCAGCAGTATTACCACACCTCTCCCATACCAGACCAAGCGTTCCCTGGCGTTAACAGTGCCTGCACCAGGGGCTCTGTCAGCATACCAGTGGCAGCCATAAATAATGTCATTTTTTTCTATATGTTAACAGGTCCCTGATGAAATAATTTAGGGTAAATCTCATTATTTTTGGCAAGTAACTGCACAGCAATCAGCTGTACATAAATCTTTGATATTAAATTTTATCAGGATATCTAATAATTTAATGTCTTATTCTGGCCACCAAACTATTACAACTATTTCTGGAGCTTGTAACCGAAGAATCTTTGAAAATAAATAAATCTGAACTGCACCAAATGTTCTAACTTCAATTAGAGTAAAAGTTCTACTAAAATAACTGGATATAAGTCTCGTATTTCCATAATTCAAATTTATTCCTTGTTACATATCCTTCTTACTTAGCAATTTTTAGATAACTTATCAACGTTACAGTAGTTTTAAACAACTTCAACCTAGCACAAGCCAAAATTACTTCAGAGTACTTCTTTGGGGGCAAAGAAAAAAGGACACTAAGCACACAAATACATAACATGTGTTCCAATATCTAAGATTGATTGTTCCAAGACAGAATGTCCTCAGCCTGGAATCTGGATTACCATGCCTACATGTTCATATTCATTTAGTGTCTTGCTTCTAAAAACAAACTCAAGGGCTAAAATCTGCAGTAAGTCCAAGGTGCACTAGTTACTATTCTCAACAAAAAGGAGGAAATATATTTTCATGAAACTTAATGAGGCGACACTGATAAAACACTGGTTTCAAAATAATTCTATGTGCTTCCAAACATTCTGTTCTTGCATTCAGCTAATGTTAATGAATAGGAAAAGTCACAGGGAATCTCAGAAGAGAGCACAGAAGAAATATGCAGTTACCCAAGAAATGTTTTTCCATCTGAAGTCACTGAAGCTGGGAAGGTTTACACAGTAATTAAACAGTGAGGAAGCAACTAGAGAGAACTGTGTGCTTCTTACTTGAAACTGAGGTAGCAGTGTATCAAGTTTGTATCGAGTTACAAACTAATTAGGTTTTCTAAGTTTGTTGAGGAAAGAATCTTAGAATTTTCCCATTAAATCTTTTACAGTTCAGTTTCTAAATGCCACCATCCCCTTGAACTCACACTCATACTGCCCTGTTTGCACCATAACTCGCAGAAAGTTGGAACAGAAAGTCTTCATTATTTTCTCTCACAACTCCCAAGATTTCACTCAAAGCTGCACATCCCAGCCTCTAATGGCAATTCCGTACACCTCCTACGGCTACCTAGGTAGTCCCCCTCTAGAAATCATACTTCAGAGACCCTGCCGTCCTCCTATTGACTTAATTTTAATAACCCCTCCTCTACAAAACTCCACTAAGAAATCTCTTCTGCACTGTTAGCACAGCCTCTTGCAGCCTGTTCCCAATACTGGTTTGTCAGAGCCAGTGGTGACACCAGAGCAGCTTGGCTAAACATTCCATTAGATCCACGGAGTTTGTCCCTGTGCAAAGGATGGCATGACAACAGAAGGCTGCAACCCCCATTCCAAGACTAACGCTAGTTATGAACCAGATTTCAGTGCAGGTGGAGTTTTCAGATGTGTCTACCCCCAGCTTCAGTTGCTGAAGATCTAGTGACAGTGGGGAGAAAGGTGGAGCGTTCTATGTTCTGGGTGAAAGCTGAAGATCAGTGTCTTCAGGACAGTTTCCATTACTAGACCCAAACCTTCAGAAAATTTTCAAATAAGCTTATTCTTAACAGGTTATTTTTAATAGGATATTATACCAGAACATTTTGAGGGACAAGTTCTGTAGTTCTTTTTCTATTCTATCTTGTCACATGAGAATCATATAGTACTGGCCCTATGTGCCAGCCAGAAACAGCTTACTACAAAACAAGCCCCAGGCATTGTTTTGCCACTGAAACCTGAAAGGCCCTGGAGGGAACAGTGAATTCTGATGTAATGCATCAGGCTGCCAGCATTAGACTGAAATCAACAACACGTAATATCCTTTATTACAGTAGACCAGCACAAGTTATGGTTTCAGAATTCTTCAATTTTTAAATTGTTTACTTACTTTTGTCACTTCCTCAGCCCATATCTAGTCAGCATTAAGGGGAGGGAGGGGGTAAGAAATAAAAACATACAAACTTAGATATTGGTGGTACTTTATTACAGTATGTAACCATACTTTGGCTTTTAACTAATTTCCTTTCCTCAGAGCTTCACAGGGCTTTGAGGAGTGCTATAAATCAGTCGCCCAAAGTCCTTCACATACAATGAAGCTACGATGAGTATGGATAGCACTATTTCAGCAAAATAAGTTACATCCTGAAGAGAGTGTGACTTGTAGAAGTTACATATTACAAGAATCTATTTAAAACAAGCTATTACAACATAAGACATAACTACTTAGAAAATGACACGAATCAGACAAACTAAATTAACTTAAATTCATCCTAAGTTACCTTAATGTGTTATAATAATGGAAAACTATGGAAAGCTATTCTCATTTTTACACTGAAACAGATAAATGCTTTCTCTTGCTAATTTCCAGTTTTTTATTTCACAAGCACTTTTATTGAAACCTGAATTTAATTAAAAATGTTACAGAGGTATCTCAAACTGAGTAATAAAGTAATAGCAAGCTGCACAGTAATATCATAGGACTGCAAGGGATTTACTCTAAAAGTTAATTACTTCAGCTTACTCTTCCAATTCCCTCTTGCAATGTGGTTCTCCTTTAACCTTCATCTTCTGCAGTTTTAAGATGATGACACAATCAGGAGTTTGGTAGGAAGAAATGTGTATAGAGGTTGCAGAAGCAAACTGTAATAAACAAGTTTATTTCCTCTTTTATCTGAACACAACTGAGATATGTGAACACTAATGGCAATGAGACCCAATATGCTGTGCAGATCCAAGACCCAAACCAGGACAGGCTGGACAGCACAGTCTATGCTGTACACAACTAATTAACACCTTTCTTGTCTGCTTTCACAATTATGGTGCTAAAACCAGCTGCAACGAGTCGTCGCAACAAGTTTAGGATATATTGTACTCTAAGTTAAGCCCTTAATTTCTGTGGCCATTATTCAGTTGCACTTACTTGTAACACATTGTTTGAAAGGAGTAATTGCTACATATTTCTGTCTATTTCACATAATTCACTTCTACTCACATTAAAAAGATAGGAAAATTAAATCATTCCTTTCCCTCCAATGGGTGAAAATAATTTCAGAAGTGAAAAATCACCTTTGTATCTTAAGTTTACATTCATAGAAATGAGAATATAATAAACTGTATATTACAGATTATCAGAAATAATCTGATAAAAACAACATCCAATGCTGTACTGACTTAAGTGCATTTAGTGCACTGTACCAATCCATTTTAGAATGGAAAACACCTGAAACAAGACCAAAACAAGCTGGATAGCAAGAGGAAACATTTGACAGGGAAATGAATGAACACAGGAGGCCAACAAACCTTTAGCCATTTTACATGCAGCAAGTTGAGCACGTAAGAGACATTTACCATAATGTTATTCTCTTCAGGCTGAGAGGTGTTTAGTTGCTTAAATGTATAGATAAAAGACAAAAGCAAGTTACAACACTGTGAATATAGCAGGTGAATAGATTATTGGCACAAAGCACTGCAAATTTGAGCTAACCAAGAGTGTGAACTGCATATAGATATATAAAATAGTTTAGATTTCCATTTTAAACACTGATCTAAGCTATTTCCGTTGTACAGTAAGAATGGGAGAAGTAATTTTCAAATATTACGTATTTTTAGAACAGAGAAAAAATAATAACATGTAAATGTAATTTATCACTTTAGCCTGTCTAAGAAAATAGTAAAACGTAGGTTTTCATCATAAGTCAATAGACTTTGCTAACCTATCAGTCCAGACCTGTTTATTATTTCTTTCTTTATAAATAGGTGAGCCAGCAAAACATGGACCATCTACTTCACATTCATATCCAAGTTAATTCTCATTTCTACATAGCAGCAGATAAAGTAGAGGTGCAATTTTTTCTCCTGGAATTTTACAATCTGCTACTTCTTAAACATGCATACTGCTGTCAAAAGGTAATTAAAATTAAAGCGTAGGCAAAGTAATGAAGAGGCCTAAAGTTTCATGCTCTACCACCACTAAATTATTTGTGCATAAAACTGCAAATTACTTGTTATATGATACTTAGGACTGGTCAAGTAGTAGCACCAGAAAACTTTCACTGCACTGGTGATGGAACTAAAACTCAAGTATAATATATATATTATTGTAATACAAAGCTCAAGAGGAACCATTTCCTTGTGGTCTTTTTATGGCTTTAGAAAGTAAGGTTTAGGGGCATTTTAAGAGTTTGAAAAGCCATAATTTTTTTTTTCAATTTAATCTCCTTGAACAAGCATTTTTTGAGGGAATGAGAATGGGTAAGTGATGTGAATTTGTCTCACCTCTGTTTGGTGGTGTGAAAGCAATATGTAAAGAGTAAAACCACAAATATTTTTGATATAGAATTTAAGTATAGATAGGTTCATCAGCTGGAAGTAGTTACACATATGCTCCAACATTTGCAGAGATTCAGGTATTTATATTTACACCCATATTGACAGATTGTAGCAAGTCATTTTTGGCAGCATAGATTCATGTAGTGTAGAAGTAGTAAGTTCAAGCTGATGGAATATTTAGAAGAAGAAGACTTTTAAAGATCTTGATCAGTAATTTGCTTTTATTTCCTTGTGTTGCACTGAGGCATTTCTTACAAAAGTATCTAGAAAAATAACGAGGGTAAAAGCTAGGACTGGAAACATAACCAAGCAGTCAAGTTGATAAATATAAATCATTAAGTTTCAAAGTTATGGACAAGTTTTAAAAAAATTCTACTTACTGCAGCTCGAGCTTCTGCAACTTTTGCCTTCTTCAGTCTGGTTTTTGCAGCATCCAAATCCAGTCTCTTATTCTGTAGCAGTTTACGTTCTTTCTGAAAGTGAGTTTGATTAGTTTGTGAGAGCAGGCACACATACTCACAAGCAAAAGCCTGTCTACTTTGAAATTTTTTTCATGAATTATCACATACAAAAAGGTTCTTCAGCTGAAGAGGGAGAATTACAACTTAACTAATAACACATTTTATACTAGATATACATACTTTTAATAGAACAATAATTACTAAATGCAAGCTTTCATAATTATTTTGATTTTCCTGGGCAAAAGAAAAGAAAATACATCAAAGGCACAAATTTTACTCAAGTTTTTCTACATTAGCTTGAGGAAAGCAATAAAGTACCATTATCAACTACTACAGTTTGAAGACTGACAGAACTGGTGTAAAATGAATGTACAATTCAACTTACAGTAATAGTTTTGTAGTCCCCTTCAATAAAGTTTCTTAGGGGAGTGAGAAAGTTTATTGCAGAAGTTTGAATTAGTTCCCTGTCTGCTGTCCCAATTCTCTTTTGTGTTTCTCCACATTTAATGAGTGCATTTCCTGTAAAGGAAAAAAGAATATTTTAACTTCACAGTGATTCAGGCAGGTTGTTAATACAACAGGTTGATACAGTCAGGAAAGTTTAGGCCAGCGTCTTGCAAAATAATCCAATGCCATGACAAGGGCTTTCAAAACAAAACCAAATCAGGTACAAAAAAACCCCACCAAAATAAACAACCACCCAAACACCAAGCCAAACCATTTTTATTAAGGACACTCATAGATCAAGGCAAGACTTCCATGAGAACAGATACAGCATTGTAGAAGTGACACCAACTATGGCACCTCCACACTGAACACCTATTTCAGAACCAGATATCATACCTACTTATTTTAATCCAACAACTTCCTTCCCCCATACAACATTTTTGTTTAAGTCAAGAGTAGCTGGTAGCAAGGAAAAAGCTTATTTAGCTATTGTAAAATAACATACTTATACTTGTCTCCATCTGCTCCACCTTCTAAATATACATTTGTAGAATAACTGAACAATACTCTGAAGTTTGGTTGCAAGTTAGGTATTGAAACTGAAGTTGGTGTATCAACAGTAATTTCAACAGGATGACATGGCTTAGCTAGAAAGGACACCAAGTTTTCAGAGAACTAAAATACTTTGTGACGCTGCATGAAACCTAACAGTGTATCTATCTTTATGCTAATAATGTTATTTGCCTGAAATAAAAAAAAAATCTGCAACTTAAGGGACAGTGTGCCTCTAAGTACAACCCTATTTGATGTTAAAAAGCAAGACTGGAGGCTGATGGTCAGAAGGAAGGCCACAGATACATCAAATCATGTGGAAGGAAGAGGAACAAAGCCTGCCATTATTGATTTTGTATCCATAAAACTTCTATAAAACATTTACTTTTTTTTTAATGGCACTTTCCTTCATTTCAAAAGAAAGGTCATTATTTGCAGATAAAGAACTCATTCTTCACAGAAGAAAAGCTGACCCTACCACTGTAATTTTGAAGAAAGTAACTGAAGAGAGTGAACTATGAAACTTTGCAGACTATTATATATACAGACACCTATGTTTTCCAGTTGCTTAAGTTAAATTAACAGCTACAGTTGTCAGGAATTTTAAAAGTTGTAGAAAACACTAGAATTAGATTTTATAATTAATGGCAATGTAAAAGTACTATATGTAACACCCCCAACCCTCCTGTCATAGATATATAAGTTTACTGGAGAAAGAAAAAATTTAGATTGTGTTCTACACTCTCATCTTTATCAATGTATTATGTATTAAGAAAAGCGGGAATACTGTACAGTTAGAGAGGCTTCTTACTCCAAAAGTTAATTTCAGATAACGTTTTCAGTCCACACCACAAGTAAAATGGATAAATATTGTCAGATGTGCAAATGTGTTCCTTTAACAAAGAAATTAAATTCCAGAATCATTTGGTCTGGTAAGAAAATTATCCATGCCCAAAGATGGATACCATTCAAACAGCAGGGTTTTTTTTTTAGATTTGGGTAGAAACATCATCACTGATCTCGTAATGCTCAAAGTTACACAGCAAGTCATCTCAAACTGTTACAAATGTCATTGAACTGTTTTATTTAGAGGAAGACAAGAAATATGATTTTATATTGTTTAAAAACTGTATCTGTGCTTTTTTTGCTTCCACTTACCATAGGCTGTTCCTGGGCCAAATTCATTCCCAGCATCAATCATATACTGGCCTAGTAACTCTGGATTATTCATGCGACTTGGTGCTTTACGATCCAGCTTCTCATAGACAAATTCTTCTATTCTGGCATCTAAAAGAAGTTTATTTTAAATAATTACTGCCATTCAAAGCACAAGTTAGAAAGAGAAACAAACAAACCGGGGGAAAAAAAAAAGGAACACACAAAACAAATTTCAAAATCCAGCCATTAAACGCAACATTAAGTGAACAGTGTTCAGCTGAAGATACTGTTCTTGGAAACCAACCATGTTCCATGTTTGTCATGCTATGTTCAAATGTTTCCTACAGCCACCTGTGAAAGTGAAAAATTATACTTTTCCTCTGCCTTTTCAGCTTTTTTGATCAGAAGTTTTCATTGCAAGAGTATACTAGAATGTTTCTCCTTTAAAAAAAACAGTCTTTTGTTCCCCCTTCAGAAAAAAAAAAATTGCCAAAATTGTTCACTAGAATTCACAGGGTAGGAATTAAGTTCAACAGCTATTGTAGGTTCCTTATTAAGATGTTCTGAAAGTTTGATAGCCCTGGAAATCACAGACTTTCCTACTCCCCCTGCTCCCTTGAAACACTCTGAAAAAAAACATCAAAGCCATAAGAAAGTGCTTCATTCCCATCTTTCCTTAGTTTGAGCAACAAAATCATCAGAAAACCTTGCTGAGACTATATGAACAGGAATAATCATAATATTGAGCCACAGTGCCCTTCTTAGGTGAAAAAGCCTCAGACACATGAACAGGAATCCTGTTAATTACAAAATCAAACTCCTCTGATTCAATACCTGATTTCTCTGACCAATTGCTTTGATTTCCCATCTCGCTGGCTTTATTTATACAGTCAGTATGAACTAATTTCAGCCTGAAATAGTACAGACAACCACAAAGAAGCTTTCCAATGAACAAACCCGCCATTCTGATGCAACCAAAATAATATTTGTTAGACAACTTTCAACAGCACTGGAATAAAAAACTACTCTCTCATGAAGGTCACAAAAATTAACCTGACACAGACAAACATGGGTACCAGTGCATTCTCTGGCACCAAGGGTGAACCCAAAATAATAAACATTTGTTTTCTTTACTCAAAATATAATATTTATTTTTGGCTAAATCACAAAAGAACTGAAAAGTGATCTAAAATTATTGGAATATTACATGGGTCTGACTTAAGGATACAATTAAAAATGGGATTGAAAGTGATTTTTCCTTCCTGAGACAGGGTCACTCCATTGAACCACCAAAAGCAGCTCTGCAGCATGTGATCCTTCTCCTCAGTACACCGCCAAACAGATGAAGTTACATTCACAGGTGAAGACCACTGCATAGCACTGAGTATTTTTAGCCATCAGAAAATGGACTGGTCGGTGTAACTGAGATACTACCATACATTATCCTTCTACTGAAACTTCTTCACACAGTTCCACTAGCCTCCAGTTAGTGCTTCAATATTCTAAGCTTACAATTTTCTGAAAAAGTCCAATAAATATTGCAAGTACTGAATTGAATGAAAAAGACAGTTATTTCCTCTGGCCTAGACAAAAGTAGAAATTTGAGTTAGAATATTCTGCAAGTTCTACGTGCATTCTTCCCACAGGATTAGTTGGTTTGTTTTTTAAACACTGTTTTTATGAAACTAAAAGATGCAATAGACTTCCAAAGTAATACTTCAAATATCAGCATTATAAAGAATTTACCTACTTGGCATTAGAGAAGTGCTAGCAGTGTATGATTTACCTTTACAAATAAATCCTAGCTCAGTATGTCATTATAAGAAGAATATTTATGTTTTCAGTGCAGAGGTAGTAGCAGAATTATAATTTTATCATTTGAGCAAACTTAAAGGAGGTTTAGATTTTTTCAGTAAAGTAGTTCACCCAGAGACCAGGTCTTGACTTGAAATCTAGATCTATATACTAAGCAAATTCCTATAGCTCCCAATTCTAGTACAACTGTAGAATGAGTCTGAAACTGATCTCATCAACATTACCACACATAGCAGCAAGTTTAGAAACAAAATTAACACACCACAAAACTACATTTCCTCTATCCATATTTTTTGTCTGTTAATATTACAGTAAGAGATTCAACAGTGAAGAAATGACACTTTTTTGTATTGTCTAAGCAGGGTGCATCAATCTAATCATTCTTTAGTAATGGAATTGTTAAAGACAGGTATTTCAGTTCATCTTGCCTGCTTCAAGCTGAATTGTACTGTGCAGAGAGTTTAAAGTAATGAATTAGTAATGAAGTTTCTTTAGGCATCGTATCTACCCCATGAAGAACTTCAGAGTTCTTATGGCTACCCAAGATACCTGGAATTAAAGTGGGAAATCCAATTAAACAGGAAACAACTAAAAAAACCTGTCAGCCTAAGACTGACCAGAGTATGGAACCAATACTACAGTTTAAAGAGCTGCCTAAAGCTTTTCCCATTTGAAGGGTTAAGGACATACCAGCAACTGGTACAGTGTCTCTGGTTCTCACTAGCTCTTCAAAATGTGCTTGCCTTAACACCATCACACTTCAAAATTTAAAACTGCTACATTTAGTCATTGCACAGTCATAACTTAAGCAATAGCTATTGCAGTAAACCTTTACATTGGCAAATCTCTTCATTCAAAAGTTGAAAACAAAAATTTGAAGGGCTCCTTACTTGGATTTGGCTGCAATAATACTTCTGTTTGTTTCATTATTTTTTCTGTCCACAGTTTAGTGCATTCTGCTTTGCTGAGAAGGTTCTCCAGGTGAGCATCCAGTTCAGTCTTCTCCGCCTGACCAAGCTTTTCTTCCGTGAACTGCAAGTTAGTGAGGTTGAAAATACTGTTAGTTCATAGAAATAATTTTCCAGGACAAATTTAAAACAGTCACTTATATTCATTTGAAGATCATATTTTAAAAGATATAACCATTACCCGGTCATCAATAAAAATCTAACAACAAATTTGAAAGTTGTTAAGTTCATCAACACACCTTCACTATCAGGAAAAGAAAAAGGGTGTGAGGACATTAATCAGATCAAGATGAGGAAGGTAATTTACAATATTGTAAAGAAATCCTCTGCTCAACAAGGTACTGAGAGCTCTCATGTGAAGCACTTTGTTCGATTTTGCAGTGTGCTTTAAAACACAAGGCAAAATGAAAAGCCAGAGGTAATGAAGAAAACTAAAAGATTACTTCAGTCTTGTGTATTTTGTAATTGTTTGGCAACTCTTTCACAGTAAAACCTGAAGACAAAACAGATTCCCATTGCAGCTACCTTGGATGTATTGAAAAAAATGTCCTGTCTACAGCAAAGAGGACAAAAATAGTGAGTTTAAATTTCAGCATCAAGATTTAAATTAAAATTAGACATTGGACAAAGCTCCTAAAGACAAGGATTTAAAGCTAAAAGACACTTCCATGGGAAGCTGTGAAATAAATATCTCTGGGGAAGGAGGTGTTTTGCTTTTTAGAATAGGACAAAACCAATGTTTGATAAACTGTTTAGATATAACTGATCCTGTTACACCTTACAGAAACAGTAAGATAACCTCTGCTGTTCTCATCCAAGCTGTGATTTCAGTGACAATGAAATACAGTTTAACTCCATTTAGCTAAATAAACACATCAGGCAATTCATTTCACTTCATACAAAATTCATGCCAAGCCTTATTAATCCATGAACAGTTTGGACTTCAATCAGTGTTCTCTGGGAGAGGGGGAAGCTACACGTTTCAGATCAGGGAACCAAGCAAAACCGGAACTGAGGGTTTATCCTGCCTGTCTTCAGAGCAGTAGTTCCTCATGATGATGATGATCTCATCACTTGACAGCCTGTTGTTCAAAGTCAGGCATTTTCAGGAGAATTTGGCTTATGATTAAGTCTCTAACAAGCTTACCAATTAAGACTATAAGAGGACTGGAAGCATTCTGACTGTCAAACTTCATTCTCAACAAGTTCTTTGGTGGGCAGTAAGAAACAATAAAATACAAGTAAATTGTATTGTCCAAGTTCATTTTAATTTCCATCACACATAGAATAAACCCAACTTTGACAGTATGCACATCTAAAGTCTAGATAAATGCTGTGGCATTTGCAGTTCCACATAAAAGCAAACTGCATTTATGAGAAAATTCAGTTGCAGTATAGGGAAGAATGGAATTTATTAATTAATGTATTACTACTACTGTTTAAGAGGCTTTTAAAAATATGTTAGGTACTGTAGGTTGTTCTCAAAAACTTCATATGATTCATTCTAATACAGTAAAAATGGGTTTGGAATTATTTTTTACTAATTACAGAGAAGAATATTTGTATATAAAACGGGCTTTCCTATAATTATTTCTATAAATCTTCTCAGCAGTGTGAATATTGCTTAGTGAAGACCACAATGTTAGATTTCACGTATACACTTTAAGGAAAAGCTTAGTTCTGGCAATACCAAGCAATGTGTTCAGTAGTAGTTTGACAGAAGCATTGTTTCCAGCAACAGTGTAATGCAACAATGCTGCCACTCTGATTTTCCATCTCACTTACTCCAAAACCTAAATCTGAACTGGTCTTTCTGGTTTATGTCCTTTTTCGGATATTACTCCATCTCTTGAGGATAAGAATAAAGCAGGTGGTCCTACAAATCAAGAATTTTTCTTCTGCTTAGAAAAATTGTCCCAAAACAGGCAAAGACTAATTATTTTCTATTTGATTGGAGTTCTGAAAGTTTTAATTTTCTTTTTATTAATGCTTAAAACAGGTCACAAAGAGATATTAATGTAAGCACTTGCTGGAACAAGTATTATCAGTAAGCCATCTAGACCATATACATCCATCTGTATTAAATTCAAAATATACACACAAGCTGCCTGACTGTGACAGTTCACACACATGGAAATTATACTGGTTTGTACAAAACTGGGTTATCACAGCCCCATCACCACTTCAAGTCTACACTGAAAAATCACTAGAAGGAAAAATTACATTAAGACAAGGCTCTAACTTTTACCTGAAGTCATGGACAATAAAAGTGGTTCTGCTACCAAAGAGTGAAAGCCCAATTCACTCCCAACTGCTGCACAGGCATCCTGTCAATTACCCAGCCTGGCATGAGGAGGGATTCACATTGCTATTGCTACACTCATTGGCGTACTTATTTCACCTCAAATACCACTAACTATTACCATTTGCTACTTTGTTCCACAAACTGCAACTACTGCAAGACAGACTGAAAACGACTCTTTCAAGCATCATCTGTCAGAAGGAAGGATAGGCTTTGACTGAAGAGGCCGTTCAGCTTGATTTTTCTGCAGATTACTAACTAGAATGTGGCAGTCTGAACATAGTATAATCTCATCCACAGAAGGAACAGGTTTCTTGGAACATAAGTATCACTGGTTGTGGGTAAAACAGCCCCACCTTCCCTGTAAAAGAGTCTGATACGCCTGTGAAACTCTTACAAGACATTCACCATCTTTTAAGTTCAAATGGAAATTTTAAGTGATTTTCCTACATGCCACTTTATGCTGCTGAACTGTTTCATAAGCTTTGGTGGGGGGTTGTTTCTAATATCCCAAGGTGAGTAGTGTCAGGTCACATCATCCAACAATGCCTCAATGTAAGAGTTGCACTCAACATACAGAACTGTAATTTTTACTGGAGGATTCAAAATCTGGACCCATATGATATTTTTTAAAATTTATGCAATTATTACCTGTTCATAATATCTGTATAGGCCTTATATAGTACTTAAAAAACCCAACCAACCAACTAACCAAAAAAACAAACCACAAAACCCCCAAAACAACAGGGGACACAACAGTTGCACACAGAACATGAGTTACTCAGACCATAAGAACACCTTAGGGATTTGTTACTCCCCCTCAATGGCTTCATTAAATTTCTTGGTTTAGGGGGAAGTGGCAGCTGGTAGAGCAAAATTATTGCTTCCACATACCCACTGAATTTTCGTTTAGATTAAGCAGATAACTAATGTAGCTATTCAGATGTAAACCAACAATACTGGCACCAGTTCACACCACCTTTAAACCATGACAGACTGCAAAAATCTACATTAGATTTAAAGTAGTCAGTTGATTTGGAAGGAAAAAGCCAAGATAAAATGATGAAATCACAAGGTCCCATGACAAGATCTTACAACGGTGAAACTCCATCTCCTTTTTCCCCTTGTCCAACAAGAAAAGGCAAAGTGGAGGTTGGAAAGGAAGAGTCGGTCTAGGATATGTGTAAACCTGGAAGAAGCCGGGGGGGTGGGGGGCCGGGGGAAACCTTGGAAATACCTCCATCACGAAGAGAAGCTACAATGACTGCTTTAAGTCCATTTAAATTTGAACAACGTTTTTTGACGAGTTTGAATTTTCAGAGCTCTGCTGTGCTGCTGATCATTGGTTCTCCTTGAATATTGAGGTTTAGGGCAATACATCAGACCGATCAGACGAGATAACGTTAATCACGCTCCAAAACTGACTGTGACCCAGTGAGAACTCATGAGACACCAAAGTGGATTACTATGCACTGCTTGGATGTCCACCTCCCTACAGGAAATCTGTTCAAGTTTGATTATATAAAGAAAAGGGATTATGGCTCAAGACAAGAGCTAAGGAACAAAAGCCAATTATAGTGCCCTTACCGCGAAGACAGGGAAAGACCGAATGGGAGACAATGGGCTATCAAACAAGCCTAAAAACGATACTAAAGCTCTAACAAAACAAAACGCCTAAGCAGACTTATACCGGGCTTTCATGTGCAGCATCAGAGCTCGACTTTTACCGCTCAGGCTGCGGGATGGATAAATTTCTAGAAGCCAGTAAAACCAGCAGCTTATTTCAGGCGAGACACACCTTTGTCCTTTGCACGCACAAAGTCCAGCCGTGTCTCCCGGCAGCTGATGCCTGCCATACCCCGTCCCCCGAGCCCTGGCGCCTTCTCCCCTCTTGCCTGTCTGACCTTGGGCAGTCTCAGCCCCCCGAGGCTGCTGTCAGGCGGCCCGCCTGGAGAACCCCGGGCCCGCCCCGCCCGCAGGACCGGCCCGAGGAGGCCGCTCGGAGCCGCCCATCG
>VXAY01002814.1:404902-462314 GCA_013399855.1 Oxyruncus cristatus | reverse complement strand
AAAAAAAAAAAAAGACTTTAATAGAAGGGCTGGTTTGTATCAACATGTACGGAGATGTAACTACGTGATAGCACCAACGCATCACAAAGGGAGTATTTGAAAACCTTGAGTAGCATAACTTAATAGCAGTAATCAAATTAGGAGAAAATGGTCTCTAATTTTAGTAATTTCCATTATTTTAACATCTCTCATTATGATTTTTGAATGCCCAAGAAGGGCATTTGACATGGGCTAGGACTTAGAAAACAGATTTACATTGTTGCATCATTGGCAGCAACTTAATATACCCACCTTGAAAATTATCCTGGTCATTCAATAAAGTAATTTACTTCATAATCCAAATAGAAGTAGTGTTTGGCTGAATTTGATAAAGTCAAAGGAAATCCTATGGCATTTTGACAAGAAGTGAATTCTAGAAAAGGGAAATAACTGTAACAATCAGATCAATCTTGCTTACATGCAAGTCAAATTCCAGGAATTAAAACCAAAACAAAACCCAGGCTGCGCAAAGTTCCCATTGTACCTTTTATCCTGATAAGAATAGGGCTTGAAAGCTATTGTGTGTATGTGTTTCCTTTTCTTCAATCATTTTACCTCTTTCAGCTTTTACTGTCTCACTTATACATGGGTATAAGTGTTTTCATATAAAATCTATATGGCAAGTTTGTTTCCATTTTTTAAAATTAGTGTTACTGGTATATAGAAGCCACACAAGTCTCTCTTTCAATGTTCAGTGCTGCATGGTCTGATGAGAGCCAATTACAGTCATATAAGAACTGATTATGATTCCTTGTGGTATCAATTTAGCCTATGTGAAAAGACAGCAATGTCAAAGATTTTAAATTTGGATGTACAGATGCAATTATTTCACTTTATAGCTTCCATTGGCACTAAGTTTCAGCAGTTCCCGTGGGTGGAGTTCCACAAAAAAGGATGCCAAAATACTAAAAGCAGGGGTGCCGTAACTTCTGACCGTAAGGCAGAAGTACCACCTCAGGTGAGATGCACCCCAGTAATGCCTTGGGAGAGTGGTATGTTCAGGCTGAAATGGTCAGCCACCAACATGGTCTAGCTCTTCCCAAATCAAAATACTGCTAGTTCTTCCCTGAAACTTGCAGCGTGTTGCTGCCCACGACATGTGAGCCTCACCTGCCAGGGAGGAAGGTTCTTCTTTCTGTGTTGTATTGACTGACACTCTACTTTTCCTTCAGAAAGTGATTAAATACCTCTTTCTTCTAACCCAGCCAGGAGGGAAGAGGAAGAAGACTCCCATCCTTTAAGCCCCCATGGGTTAAAGTGCACTTGCAGCGTTCGGAATACCCACTTATAATTGCTACTTTCTTGAGGAGCCCCAAACAGAATGGTACTACTCCTTAGGAAATGCTTTAGTAGTCAGTACTTCCACCGTTAGCGGATGGGCTGCTTTGCATATGTGGGGCACTGGATCTGGTTTTTCAGTTCTCACTTTTAACATCCTTCCTCTTTTCATGAATGCTAAGCAGTCAGAATGTGAGTGAGAGGGATAAAATTACTCTTCAGGCTAATGATTGCTGCACTTATTCAAGAGGAAGATCTGTTCTGCTGCATATTTACATATTTCATATAAAACTCTAGTTTGGATAACTTTTTCCCCATTTTATCCTTTAATGTAAAAATAAATTCAGTTATTGGATCACAACCTAGAACTCTATGCTTCCTGAATTCCATGGTATTCTACTGCTCTTAAAACACTACTGAATTACTCCGTTTCTTGACCTTCTCTTTCTCTGCATGCTGTAGGCCTATTATATACTGTTCAGGACAAACTCTGGAATTTCTTTTTGGCATCCTAGAAGGAACAGGCATTCAGGTGTTAACAGCTGAATCTTGGAGATTGCTGTTGCCTTTTTAGGATATTACCAAATGCAGGCTGTCTGCTCTGTCTTTATTGGAAGCTTCAATACCCGCTTCTCGTAGGAAATGCGGTCCGTCTCTACAACTGCTGTTCAGAGCCAAAAACATGACTGTCAGGAATTTGGGTTAGGGATAAACTGATATACCTGGCTCAGGTAAGGAAAGCCATACCTAGCACACAGGCTTAGTTACAAGCCAGATACTGACATGAAGAGTGCTGAAGGTATATTCAAGGAATGCAGCATGTAGAGATACCCAAATTCACTGTGATAACAAGGACTGAGGAGCTGTGCTGCAGGAACACTATCGAACAGTAGCTGCCTTCAGAAGTGAAGGGTAGACAGCAGGGGTGGTCGCTTGTAAAAGTGCTGAAGCCATAAGATTGTCAGGCTGAAAAATTGTCTCAGGACGAAAAAGAAATTAAGGCATGTCATGTCCCTGATCTCTGACAATTAAGAAGAGACCAATGCATCAGCAGGTGTGGTGAATACCATATTTTACTTACTATCTGATCTTCAACCTTGCTTATAACATGTCCAAAAAGAAGAAATAACCTTTTACAGCATTGTACTGTTGGGTCTAAACAGACCCTGAAACATGACTTTCCTATGACTAGAAATAGAGTTCACACAGAAAAGCCAAACCAACCAACCAACCAAAATTATATTAACACAAAGGCTTATAGTATAATTAAAATGAAATATTTTTATATAAAGAATAATAGCTTATAACTGAAATGATTCTTGTTTGAATCCCAGTAGTGTATTCTGACTGTATGGGAAGGTGGTGTTTAAACCAAAGGCTTTAGAGTCAAAACTTTTTGAAAGGCAATCCCAGAAATGCCTTCATAGATCAGTTTATATCCTGTGAAAACACTGTAAATGAAACAAACACATTTTGGTAGCATGTCTAATCCCAATAATGTAGTGTCCATGTTGGAATTCATACTTATTTAGTTCTATAATGCACTGAGATTTATGGGTCACATGTCACTGTGTGTATATACACTACTTCTCTTCCCACTCATGAATATGTAACTGCACCATATATTTGCATAAAACATATGTTTTAATAACATGTATTTATATAATCTTTTAATGCAGTATAAGAGTGGGAAGTTAAGAGTTCTGGCAATGTATTACCAGTCACAACTCTACAGAACTCCACCTAACACTTTAAATAATAATAGGAATCCTAGAACCAGATTTTCAAGATAAAGGTATGTAAATTTGATTTAACATTTATTAATGTATGGAAAAGACATATAAAAATAAAAGGAGCAGAATATTCAATTTTAAGTAAACTTATTAAATTTTACCTCTATTTAATAACCAAAATTTGTTTTACTAGAATAGGTAAGGACATTTATTTGTGTGTGAGTCTACAGATTCTTTGCCAACATTAACAACTGTGAGCTTAGCTTGATAATAACCAGGCAAAGATTATAAAATCAGTTGTTCCAGCTGCCTGGCCTGTGTACAATCAGGCTTTCATGAAAAATCTGGGGACTGGTTTGACAGAACCAGAAAGCAGCTGTTCTCAACAGCACACTTCCTCTCAGAAACTACAGCTGAGTGAGAATTAATGCTTCTTTTCACGTTAGTGCACTCTTTCAGTGGTCCTCGTGGCAGCTGTTGCTGTGCTTCCCCCAAACACTCAAACTGGAGTTGTACTAGGACTGCACACAACAACTGGCAAAACATTCAGTGGGCAAAAGTCCTGAAATTGCAGGGAACTGGTCTAGGTAAATCATGTGCTGTTTTTGTGGTCCTTGTCCTTTCAATATCATACTTCCTGGAGCAGGAAGATAATTTGGTCCCGCATCCCAGCTGTCTATATCAGAAGAAGTTGCCTATCTTATACTTGGAGGAACTGGCCTCTGTGGAAATAGAACTAAACTTCTGGGGGTTCTTCCTTTTACTGTGCATTAATAGGTTAATGACTGGAGGTATATTTGCAGCTTTACCACTTCCCTAATAATTACTGTGAGAAAGTAATTTTATACATGGTACTACAATTTCTCCACATGTGGCATAGGGATAATTAAACTTACCTCCTTCATGGAACATCATCAAGTCTGTGTAGGAAGCTGGAAGCTGAAATTATTTTAAGAATATTGGGAAGACGTTGAGAAACATAGCTTATATGGTTTTGACATCAACTATCAGATTTTTTTTCTATCTAGTTTGAACTGGCACATGGCAGTTGTGTTAGCCACTGAGACTACAGCCCACATAGCTTTTGAACAGATACACTGTTTATGTAAACAGTCATGGAAATCCAACAGTTTTACCCTCTCATTTTGCACTTGCTTTTCAGGAAGCACGACAGAGCAGTTTTTCTGTCTTTTCCAGAGGTGTTTGGGGGAGTGCTGAATTGTGCACTACTTGAACTGACTTCCTCAGAGCATTTACTGCCAAGAGAGCTCCATAAACCAGATCTCTAATTAAAATAAATCTTCCACATGCTCCTAAAGTGAAAGTCAGCCTTAATTACTGAATTCAACCTCTAACTATTCGTATTTGATTGTACTTTTAAATATGCCTTTATAACAAGGTCGGAGCATCCTGAAAAGAGATGCTTTGACCGATTTTTGGAACATTGGGAAAACTGGAAGTGTTGTTGGAGCCCACTAGATGTCACTGCCACCACAAAATAGACTACTGCAGAAATGTTGCCATCACTATCTTTGCAGGATACATACTGCTGTATAAGGCAGCAAGTGTCTAAGAATTGCTGGGAGAAATAAATTGTGATCAGTATTGCACCAAGCAGTGCATACTGGGATGAGGAAGGAACGGTGTATTAACAGGGTCACAGCAAATCTGCAGTTTTTGCAATAGCAGGGTATTGCCAAAATTAACCAAGGAACAAAGAAAGACATTGGAGTCTTGAATTTCTGACATGGAAATGAAAGGTTCAGTTACACCCTTAGAGCAGATGAAGTCATGAGCTGTGACAAACACTGAGCAGCGTTCTTGTGGTATCTAAAAAGCTTCTCTCCACCATATCTCCTTTAATAAGGCCTGTAATTATGTCATTGTGGAAGTGTGTGTCATATTTACTCTAAAGATTTTCCACTCTGGGGATTATTCCACTGTCAAAAATGTGGTTTTGAGGACTGAAACTTGTAATTCATTCTTTGCTTACCATGTACAGAGTGCAGTGCTACTTATCCTGCTAATTAACCTTCACGGATGGATAGTTCTTGCTTTATTTTATAAGCAATCACCAAATTTTTTAAAACTTGCAACAATTTATTCTTTTCTTTTAAAAATGAGTCAGTCTTACAGCAAGTTCTGTCTGAGGTGTCTATAAGATACCAAAGCCACAGCTCATAACTGCAGTGCCAAAGCAAAGGTGTGTTGGAGGTGGTGAGTTCTCAGTTCAAGGCTCTGGGTCCTATAGAGAACAAAGCATTAGGCCTTTTGCACGTGCAAAGACAAAATTTCCCTTGGAATTCAGGTACAACCAGGCACTCACTCTAGAATGGATGATGGAGTCATTTCCTGTCTACTGGTATTAAAAAGGTTGAAATTTAGCATTTGATTTTTATTTTTATTACTGGGCACACATGGCTAGATAATATTCTCCAAAGAGAATAACTGTATAAAGTGTATAATGTATAATAACTGTATAACTGTATAAAGTGAATAACTGCTGTCTGAAATTCCGTTGTCAGCAATAAAAGAAAATACAAACACACTGGCATGTTTAAAAATTATGCCAAATGATATGTTTTATTTTTGATTATTTCTCTCAAGCTTTTTCTTAATATGAGTTGCTAATGCTGATATTTACTTGGCACATTAAAAAGTAACATTTCTCTCAGTATGATTTTTTCCTAAACAAAACTTGCAAATTATAATTACGTATGGTCATATGTGTCTACGTACATGTCTATATGTATGTACATATGCATCTGTACAAGTGATTATTTTTATATTATGTGATCATTCTGTTTTGCACACTTCATTATCTGAAAGTGATCTTTGCATGCATCTGTTGCAGTGTCTCAGATATTCACTGAAGTGCCACTTCAAGTGTCAATTGTGCTTTACCCTGTGATGTGATGCAAGAGTAGTTGAGTCATTCTTCAGAGGAATGTGGTTATTTAAAAATACGTGGCTTTTTTATAATATTTGACAATGTATTGCCAAAACAGCTTCACATACAGTCAGGTTACATGAATAATTGGTGTTTAGCCTCTGAAAAAAAAAAAAAAAAACAGTAAAATTAATGGAAACACCGAGAAAGAAATTAACTAGAGGATCCAAAGCTCCCCAGAGGTGTCCACGTTTTTTGTCCCTCTGGGTCTGACAGTAAGCTCCTGGGTGCTCACGGACACCGTCACCAGCCGGTGACGGCACAGCCGCTTCCCGAGGCACCTGTGAATCCCAACCGCACGCACCACGTTCTCTCGGGGAAGGGGTGATGCCGCCTCCCCAGGCCCGCGGAGGTCGCCGTCCCTAAGCGGGAGCAGTGGGTGTTCCCGGGGAGCGTCGGGCAAGGCCGGCTCGGCAACGGCTGCGGCTGCGGCGCGTTACTGCGGCAACGGCTCCCGGCGGGCGGCCGCGCTGAGGGCCGGCGGTGAGGGCCGGCAGTGAGGGCCGGCAGTGAGGGGCGGCTGGCGCAGGTGGGGACGCCGGGGACGGAGAGTGACCCGCGGGAGGGGCGCTGAGGGGGCACTGCCCCACAGGAGCCGTGCTGAGGCGGGGGTGACCCGCGGAAAGGCTGTGAGGGGGCACTGTCCCGCAGGAAGGGTGCTGAAGGGGGGGTCACCCTGGGACACTCCAGGAGCGGGAGCCGCAGGCGGTGGGTACAGGGGCGTTTGGTGAGGAGAGAGAGCCTCAGGCTGGGCTCGGGGCGGGGGCCGGCGTTGGGTGTCCTGTGCCCCTGTCTGTGCGGGGATCCGTGGAAGTGGGAAATCGCAGCTGCGAGTTTTACTACCTCCTTCGTGTGTTCAGTTTTCTGCCATGGAGGGATTTGATTTCTGTGTACCAAGTGTGTGATTTCAGCGCTGCCTAAGTGATTACAAATTATGAATATGGGTGCAAGATTTCAGTTGCATTAGCTGTGTTACATCTCTAATGTGTCTGGGGTTTGCTTGGTCTGCTACAGTGGTCCCACTGCATTGGGAACAACCTGGGATGCCAATAACGTTTTAGTTACTGATTCACAAAATATGTTAACATATACTGTCTTGTTATACAGCCTTAAAAAAAAATGTCGTCATCATTGCAATCATCCTCATCTTTGCCTGTACGTGACTGTACTGCTCCTTTAGTGGACTTTGATCCTCAGGAAAAGTTTATTCTTCCTCATGCTACTGAGGCAAGTTCATTCTGTTCCTGTTAGGCTTGATATTTTAAATTCTATTTACTTTGTTAACAATATTCAAGATATACTTCCTAGCTTTAGATGAGAAGTAGGTGGTATTTCAAAAAATGGATGCCAGTGCTGGACACAGCAACAGTATACTGAAACTATGTAAAAAATTCTTATTTGTTCTTTTCCGCTTACACAGACGGGCTGTGATAAATGAAGCACAATGTTTAATCTTCCAAGATGCTGTTTTCACAGAACGTAATTAAATTCAAGAACTTAGTTTTGTTTATATATCCAAGAAAAAGCTACAGAGAGTTGCACTGTGTTACACAAGTTGAGCTCTGCCGGGAAATGTAAGCCTGTAATAAAACAAGACACACACACACACACACATATCACACACACACACACACATATGTATATATATAAAAAACATTAGATGTTTGGAGTGTACTTATTTGCCTTAAGACAAGAGCTGGAAGCAGAGCAGTCTGTATTCTGTGGGCAGTGATCATTTTGGTTGGGAACTCCCCAAATTCTGTTATTCATTTTCTCAACTATGTGAAGGAGAATATGGAGGTAAGAATATAAACCCTTAGTCTGGCAAATTCTTTTGATGGAGATGCACCTGGCACTGGCTGAGCACAGGAGAAATGGTGGGTGGAGAAGGCAATGCAATCCACTTCTGAAAAAATAATGAGTAGTCAGTGGAGCATTGAGCACACAAATAACTTTGTGCTTGGTGAGAGCATCAGTTGTGCTGGAGTATGAGGGGAGAGGGGGAGAGAGGCATTTGGAGAAGGAGTGAGGTTCCTTGATAAGGAAGGAGGGTAAGGAACCAGATGCATTTAGGTAATAGGCCCGATACGTGGCTCTGGACTTGCCATGACAGGGGCAGCATCATTTTCCTGAGCAGCCCTGCCTGGTGTGAAGCTTTGCCAAACTGGGAAAAGAGGAAAGCCATTGCCACTTCCAAACTGGAAGAAGTCTGCTGTGAAAAATAACATTAGTGTCTGAGCTGGTTTACCTTCACTGAAGGTAAACCATTTGCCTTTGCCTTGTAGATGAGGTGTGTTCTGTGAGCACAGTGTGAGGGTACATCCTGTGGTATCATAGGCTTTTGCCCTTCTTGAAGTCCTAAATGATTCTTTGACCTTTAAAATTTCTCCTGAAGGATTCTGCTGAAGACCTGGCTTGTTTTATGTCGATAGGCTTGAATTAGCAAGATCAGTTACCCAACTGTGAGTGAAACTAAATGTTACATAATTATGAATGCCATTTCAGGGAAAAACATATGTATTACCAGGAGAAACAGGAAGCTCCATTTACTGATTCAGCCATATAAAAAAAGTCATCATAGACCTACAAAAGCCATCCAAGATGATTAAAGCAAAGAATTTGACAGTCTAGAACACCACCTAGGAAAATATGTAAGGCATAAACATAGAATCATTGCAAATGTATGTTTCTTACACAAATGTATGTTTGTTACACAGATGTGAAAGAAACATTTAGTCTTGTCATTTTCTTTAAAAGGTGTATTGGGAAGATTTTTTTTTTTTTTTGTTATGTCCTGGGCTCTAAGAAAGTTGCTAAAAATTTGGAAGGAATTTGGCAAACTATGTATGTTAAAACAGGAGGTGGATCAGATTGAATTCCTGTATAATGGTAGAGTCATGCCGAACTCAGTGGAGTGAAGAATGTAGATTTCTTTTAAAATCAAATGTGATTTGTCATTGCTGACTTTCTTAACTCTCTTTCAGAAGCTAATGAAGATGGATGCTTATTCTGAACATTGTTTTTTAATTTTGAAGATAATATTCTTGATTTTCAGGCTTTCATAGGCAGTACTAGTTTTCTTACAGCATGAGGCTTTTTGTCAATCATTCAACAAAAACATAGAAAGTTCATAAAGAACAAACTGTGGGGAAGGCAATTTCCTAAGAATGGAAAGACTGTATGAGTAATTTAGGTTTCCGGTCACTTCTCATTTCTGGGAAGTCTTCTAAGTACTTCCATTTTTGCTGATAAATTACTGTCGTGTCACAAAACACCATTCCTGTTTATATATTATTTTTTTGCTGATAGCAAATCTGACTCACTTTAGTCAGGAAAGGTTAGGACTGCTACTTGAATACAATATTTATAAGTTTGCAGTGAATGCAGAGGTTGAAATCTGGATGCAGAATTGAGGTCCATGGACTGACTTTACAGATAGGCATGGGATTGAGATTACAGAACATTATGAGAAATTACATGCAGGACAGGATAAAATGAAGGAATTGTAGTAAAACTTTTGATTCTGAAGTTTCCAGCTTGAATCAGTTTTTATCCTCCCATTAGTGAAATTGAAATGGAATTTACAGTCTGAAAGTCCCACAAGTTTATTTCTTTTAAATAGGAAATTACAGACACACACAGTTGGACGACTTAAAATGACAACTTTAGTTGACACTATCACAGGCACATAAATTCTTTTGAATATCTAGTAAGAGCTAATGTAGGTTGATTTTTGTGATCTTCCATCCTATGCCTTCTGGTTCAGTCTTCAAATTCTCCTGTCTAACTGAGGTTCCTGAAAGGTTTTAGTACTTATTATTAGTCTTTGAAACACTGCAAGTTCTACAAATGCTTTTACCATGTGACTATGTGCTTAAATAACACGTATTTATGACATTTAGATCCCTTTTAGCTAAAATTAAGAAAGAAGTAGGTATATGGAATAAACCTAGTTTGTTTTCTTCAGCTACGAAGTTCTATGCACAGAATAAATTGAATCTTGAAGGTTTAAACCACCAAGTAAGTAGCTTGTGAGTATTCGAGCTTTTGTATTCGTATGTACCAGATTTGAAAATGTAGCAAATGATATGTAACCAATTTAAAACCATTGAAAAAATGCTAAATCAGTTATAATCAGAGGTAATTTTTAATGTTTCCTGTGTTGCAGTTAAAGAGTGAAATCATTGCCACTTTGATACAAAAGCTTAGTGAAAATGAAACTCAAAATACAGTAAGTAAATTAAAATTTTATTTTTTTTATTCTATCCCTTACATCTGAAATTGGCTACATCACAGGGTCATACTATTTCCAGTAACAGTGGCAAAGTGGGAATATTTGTGGTTTATCATCACAAAATGGAATTTTAGTTTTACAGCTGAAATGTTAATCAGTGTGTTTTATTGCTGCATTATTGCATACAGACATTAAAATACTTTCTTTCTTTTTTTTTTTTCCCATGAAGAATCTTAGGAAAAAAATACTTGAAAGGGAGAAACAGATTAAAGAACTTTCAACCATGCTTCAGAGTGAAAAAGTGAGTGATCAGTTCTGTTGGAATGGCTGTTTTCTTCCAATGTACTAGATTCTTAATTAAAAATTTGAATTTCGAGAAAGGTAATTATTTCAAAGATCTGTGAAAAAAGTAAAATCCTGAAAGACGTTTCCTACAGAAATATCTTAGAACCATCAAGATTGTATCCAATCCTACTAAGGATACAGGTTATCCTTAACACTAATGTCCCAAGGTGCAGGGAAGGGCGCACATCCAGACTAGTGGCTTTTGACCTCTCATATACCGATTTGCAGTAATTCTGTAAAGAAAGCACTTATAAGGAAGTATCATGGAGTAATCTAAACAGACGTTGTTCACAGTTAGCCATGTCCTTATCTTTATGTTGAAGTGATGGAGCACATTTTCATAGAAACATCTTTTTGCTTGAAAATAGAAATGCTGAACAGAAAAGCCTATAAAGATTCTGAAGACCACAATGCCAGCAGACCTCAGTGTCAGTGGGATCTGTGTAGCCTGTCTTGCTCTGACTAGAGCTCTATCTAATGTTGGACAATTTCGGGTACCCAGCATCTGAAGGGATAAACGATTTTCTATGCTCCTTCTTATTTTATCTTCAATAAATGGTATTTTCATCAATACTTGATTGAATCTGAGTCTGCCTTTCTTACTGGTATTTATAATGAACACTTGCAAGGGTATGTTCAATGTACCCTTGGTACATTGTATAGACCCCTTTTTTGGTCTATACTGATAATATGATAATTTTCTACCTGATTACTTCTTAATTAGAATGAGCCAAAGGAATCAAGTTGGAAGAAATTTCATAGAATTATCTGACCTGAGTTCTGATGGCATAAGTTGCCTCTTCCGTTACGATATATGTATTCCCCCAAAATTACAGTTTGAATTAAATGTATCAATACTTTTAATAGCAGATGGTGGGTTTTGGAATTTAATGAAGATCAGTTCAGGTCTAATTAGTCAGAGTACAGTTAATCAGTGTAGCTTAATTTTAGTCATCCTGCTAGCTAGATTTCTGCGTTCATGCTTCCAGGCCTTATTCATACTACTTAAAGTCAGATTAAATATGAGGCATCAATTATACATACAGTGTTTCAAGTTTGTGATTTCTGATTAATATTAATACTACTAGTAGCAAGCTACTGCTTGTAAATATACTTGTAGAGCATGATTTATCTTTTCCGGCTTTTGAGGACATTCAAATGTCAGAAAATACAGCAAAGTAGAAAGAATATAGAGAGCATCATACAGCATATCTCTATAGGCCAATAGATTTGTGTTTATTTCTCTTCCTTAGATCAATACAGAGAAAGGAAACCACCTGTCAAGATCAGTAAAGGAAGTACAAGCTCACCTGCAGTGTCAGATTCAAAGAAAAGAAGTGGAAAATGATGAATTAAAAGTAAAAATACAGGTCAAAAGATTTTTACTTGTGTTCCCATTTATTGGAAAAAAATAGCAAAACTTTATTGTGTTCAGATTTGAAATCAAATTTCTTGGTAAAAGAAAAATCCCAAACAGTAAAAGTAATACATATTTATATTTTGCACAGTCTGCCTGACTACACTATCTTAATTGCAAGGGGGTTTTGTTGTTGTTGTTAGGTTATTTTTATTTTTAATTTCTCAACTTGTGTACATAAGCACTTCTGGTTAAGCACAGTTAAACAAATATAGAAGCATTTGCACTCACTTAACTGTGCTATCTAGAAGACAGGAATTGACCCTGAGACAGTCTCAACATAGTTAAGAGAAAAAGATAGGCAAGTCCTGTTTCTGTTCTAATATAGGGGTGATGAACCACACCCTGTTTCTCATTGTTTATGAAGGAATCAATAAATCTCATATTACTGCCTGAAAGTGAAACTATTAAGACTAATGCCTAGTCTCTCTTTGTTTAAGGTGGGTTAAATTATTTACATTTTCTATTCTAGAAAGCAAGAGTTAAATTGGGGCATTTGAATCAGTTGCTGGCTTTAGAAAAAGACAAGGAAGAGGTCATGTGTGAGAGGCTAGAGCTGTATGTGGCCTCAGATTTCAGTATTTGAAACCTGTCAAGAACACAGGCATGAATGAGAAAACATTGGCTAAAATTAATGTATTTCTGATTTCCAAACTTTTTTTTACTACCATATATCCCCTATTAATTGTATCATTTGAAGTTGTTAAGCAACGTATATCAACTCAATTTCAAGTCACATGTGTCTATTTCTGCATAAATACCTCATTTTCTTCCAAATAAAAATTGCCTAGTACAACTATAGAATTCCAATGATATTTACATTAAATTGATACACGACTGTATTTTCATTCAATCTTTATTTAAAGGTTTTGCTTGCTTTCAGAAACTGCTGAGGTCAGTGGCTAGCTTTAATCCTGGTGATGATTTTATTAATATCTAGACAAAGCTCACAAAAGCTTATCATTACCCTTAGGAAACCAGTTCTCAATTTAAATTTATGGCAGTCACTGACTAATGCCCAAAGCACTTATTCTTAGTGTGATTGTGACCCCCTGTGGTCATAACAGGGGATAACTTTTGTTTACTTACAGCAACAGTTAAAGAAATACATACATAGACTCAGATTTTCTGTTTGCTGTATTTATTGAGGGTGTTCATCTGCCACACCATCAAGTCACATCTTTGTTTATTGAATGCCCTGTAAGTGTTTTTATAGGAAAACTACTTCCTGCATATTTGCAGGATTTTTTATAATTTTATATTCGAAGTAGTACTTCTGCTGTTTGGTGAATGCCAGTACCTGAGACCATCTTTTACTTGGAAAACCACATACATTTTGCATTGATTGTGTAAAAGATTCGAGGCCATTAGCAGGACCTATACTGAGAGATATCCTCTTGTGCATAAGATGCATATTTTTTTGCAACTGGCAAAGTGTATCTTGAATAAGGCTGGCACATTAGCATAGTAGCTAAGTGGTAGGTCTTTATTCTTGTAGAACATAATTTAGTGTCAGACCTAGACTAAAATGAAGGAAAAAATGCAGTAATCATTCTTACAATTAGTATATTTATCACTGATTTGAGAAATTTATTTACACTGGTGGAAGAATAATAAGTGATATGAATGGGATTCACACTTGTCTTTATTAAAGTAATTGTCCACTGGTACCTTGGTCATTTTCATGTGGATCTGAGATTCTCCTTGAAGCAGCATCTAGTATGGCTTTTATTGTACATCAGCATGTAGTGTTCTAATGTCTATTGATTTTTTCCATTCATATTTGTGTGGTATGTCGATGAAAAATACAAAAGTCATAGAGAGGCCAGCTTCCTGAAATGAATGGGATCAGTACACTGCCTTCATCAGAGTGATGTAAAAGTTTAGTCAGTCAGAAATAATAACAGCAGTAGAGAAGAAAGTATAATGGCAGTTGTAGAACCCCTCTCGACTTCTTTGTACATGTTTGATAATTAAGTGCATTAAAATACATTTAACGTAAATTTATTTTATTTCCCAAGTGCTGCAAAATCAAGCACTCAGGAAATGATATTTAGAAGTTACCCTTAAAATGTGTTATTTACCACTGTGGTTAAGCTTTATCATAGCCTCTTTTAATTATCTTTAGGCAACTGTCTGCTGCGTGCAAGGCAGCACTAAATCTATTCTTTTTGCGTTTTCTGCTTCACCAAGAGATTGTTTCTTCACTAAACAAATCTGTTTTATTGATAGAGTGGGGCCATTTTGTGCATGGAAAAAATTCAGTGATCTCGCAAGAAGGTAGTGTATTGTCATCTAATCAGAACATATTGTAATACACATATTTAAGAAAAGACCCCAGCCTATCCTACCTACTTGACTTTAAAAAAAGCAAATCCAAGATATTAGCTTTCACATTAAAATTTCATATACAGTCATACAGCCTATCTCCAGAGCTGTAATGTGTGTGTCACTATAGATTCAGAGCATATACTGTAATACATCAGTGCATATCACTGGTAGCATCATTAAGGTGATATTCTTTACAGATATCAGTCTCTAGGGATGATGAAACCATGTTACTTTCCCCCTCATAAATGGGTTTAACATCCACGTCATGCCTTCTACATTGAAATTCTGCATTCATTTCCAAGAGCACACAACATTTAGATTGCTATCTTTCACCTTACTCCTGCCTGTTTCTGCACATTCTCAGCCTCTTCTCCAGATCTTTGTGATGAGTTTCCCAGTATGTATTTTCTCTTTTCTACTGTTGTGCGTATCTCAGCTAGCTTCTTGCATCAGCCACCACATTTGAGATAGAAAGGTATTATGGAAACAGATTATATATGTAACTACCATTCCTGATTATATCACAAAAATATCTGTGGGGTTTAGAGTTTGAAGAGTTGATGTCTAATTCTGTTGCAGACTCTTGAAAAGAAAATAGCAGAGTGGAAACACCAAGATGGTGAATACAAGCATCAGAAATCAGCCTTGAAGGAAACAAGTGAACAAAACAAGATCGCTCTGAAAAAAGCAATGAAGTCCCAGAAAAAAAGAGCTCAGTTCTGTGAAGAAGCTGCAAAAAATTTAACCTCCAAAATAAGAGAACGTGTGAGTGACTGCTGTGAGGAAAGTTGTGCTGTACTGTTTTAAACTGAACAATTGGAAGGCTTTCACCTGTGAAAAATAGAAAAAGTTGTTTGGTCATGATGTGCTTGTATCTCATATTTTGTTGCTCATTAGTCAAGGAAATGGTTGCTATAAGTAACATGCAAACTGTTACTATTCAGTGCCTTTGTTTCATTAAAATTCAATGATTGTCTGAAGTCATGAGGTTGTACACTGTAGTAAGTAAGAGGTGTCTCACCAGCTTTTGGTTAAACCTCTCCTGGTCTTCCTGTTAGTCATTTATGGATAAGCACCAACTAACTCAGAAGAATATGGGTGGTTTTGTTTATTTTACTTTGAGACAAGACAAAATTTATGTTGTTTTGTACAAGGGAGATCCAATAAAGTCATCTTATATTAAATAACTCTTGTGTTCAGAAAAATTTGTAGAATTAAATGGCATTCTTCAGTGGCATTCTTTTGTTACATAATTTGTAACTTCTACATTCTCTAGGAAGTCAAACTGTGTGAGATATGGTCCACTGCTGATGTCTGGAAAAACCAGCATGATAGAACAATTGAAGAGAAGACAATGTTAGAACTTCAAACAGAAGATCTTAAGAAGTAAGTTGGACTGTTGATCTATTTTCTTTTTGTTTCTGTAGTCACACAGTGATATTTATTAGTGCAGTACTCAGTGCTGACAATGTAAATGAGAATATTCTAAAATTTTGAGCAGAATTTAGAAGTTGGAAATAAGAACAAGATTTTTAGCCTTCTCTCTCCAGCATTTCCCTTCTTTTAAAGCTTTATGTTCCTTACTGGTAAAGGGGAATTTCTTTCTGCTGCATATTTCTGATTAGCCTGAACTCGCTGGTAGCTACTGTGCTGCCTCTGCATAACCACTGATTTAATAACTGATTCAACAGCTGGAGTGTTAGCCCCTTATACCACAGTATAGAAGAATGTTCTTGGGGTTCTAATTTCCACTCCAGCCTGATGATGGCAAAATTATTTCAGTTCCACTAATGTCTCACCTTACCAGAGGATAGAGAAGGTTTCCTCTCAGGTGCCCGCTTGAACAGTTTATTCATATAAGGAAAAGCAGCACAAAGTTATTAAACCTTATTCAAACTACACAGTCAAGTCCTAATGTACTCCTATGAAGGATGGGCCATTTTCTTCAGCAGATAGTGACAAATCTTTTTTTACCTTTTCTGCTGGTAGAAATATGGACTATAATTCGAACTATCCAAAGGAACTGGGATGTGCCTTTATTCTAGGTCTCAGACAATGTTTATTTTACAAAGAAGTTGATTCATGCTCAACTATTTAACAGGAGTGCAGGTACACGACATCAGTCCAGAAATCTGTCTAGCCCACTGTTGGTCCAGTGTATATAAGATGACACCTAGTAAATAACAAGAAAAGGGAAGCATTTATGATACTTCTCTCAAATACTCATTTTACTTCCAGCTGTTTTTTTGATGGTTTTATTTTAGCTGAAAATGACTGACTAAACAGCAAAACAAAATTTGTTGACTTTATTAACATGAAAAGCAAAAAGTGAGGCTGTAAGACCCCAGCCATGGAACAAGCTCAACCAGGGGTTTTACTTTTAAAAATATTCACAAGGCTCCAAAAGAACACCCAATGAACTTTTGCAGAGCCTTCAGTTCTTTAACACCTTGAAATAGCACAAAGAGAAAATATTGCACACATTTTTTCAGGAGACCCTTTTACTGATAAGTATGGGTGAAAATATGGATCTTGGCAAAAGTTTGAAAGGGGTAACACACAACTAAAAGAAAGCATTTCACTGAAACTATGGCTTAGCACATACTAACCCTCACAACCTGACAAAATCCAACCCACTGCTTTTAAGTCACCCAAAATACTAAGAAAGCAGTAAAGAAAGAAAGAGAGAGAGAAAAGAGATTAAGAGAAAAATAGCTACTACCAGAGAGTCCTATGGAAGTCCAACTTCACACAGTGGAGGTGAGTCCTAGGAGTCAGAAGTGATCATGTACCGCTACCTTTATGTGTTCTGGCCCCTGTGGCCACCCCCTCCCAGGAGGGACTTCCAGCTCACTGGCTGCTCTGGGGCTTCAGGCAGGAGTGAGGGGTGGTGCAGCCAGTCAGTGCTGGGGTAGGCATTCCGGAGGGCATGGTGTGGGTGTGCTCCCAGACTGCCCTTTGGATTGACAGCTGCTCTGGAGCTGCCCCATGAGGCAGGGTGTTCTAGGAAATTAATTCATCTATAATTGAACTAGGACCATTTCCTTGGAGTAGAAACTGTCCTCCTTTTGGGATTTTCTTATTTCAGTAGATACTCCTTTCTTTGGATCCTTAAATGCATTCTCCCTTTTATATATATATATTTATATATATATATATATATAAATAAAAACAACTAAGGAGAATGTGTAGAGGTTCAAGTTGATTTTCATAGTGAGAGTTTTGGAAACATTGTATATTATACAGAAATTCTTACCTGTCTAACAAGTCAGATCACAAGCCTGTTGGAAGAACTGGAAAGAAGGAAGGAATGGAGAAGAAACTCAGAGGAGGAAATTTTCAGAAAGCTAAATTCTGGTAACTCTGAAAATGAAAAGGTTTACCTTGAAAATGAAGAATTAAAGGTGAGACCATTATAAATCATTGTTGAATGGCTCTACATTTACTGTAAATGAGACATTAAAGTAAGTGTAAATGAGACCTTGAAAATATTTCAGTGATAATCTATGGCAAAGCTAGGAATGGGGTTGTCTGATGATCCATCTGCATAACCAGGATGCTATTTATTTTACTGTCAGTAGCCACACCATTGCTTAATTAGAAATTGTACTTCTATATTTGTAAAACTTCCTTTCAAATTGAACAACTGAGTTTACCTTAATTATTTATTTCAATTTCTAAAGAGTTCACAGGTTTTGCATTGAATTTATCCTCCAAGGTAATTGTTCTTGTTAGCTGACAAACGAACTGTGGACTATCATTTTTGTTTGACAGAATAAATAATAGTGTCACTCTTTCTAATGCCTGAAGGTCACTTACCAGTAAAATCATATTGTAGACTGTGTTATCTTAATAACACTATTGAAATTTTTATATTTTCTATGTTTTAATCAAGGCTTCCATTGCTACACTGGAGAAAAATACTGTTTCTGTTGAACATGAGCTGCTATGTCTGCAGGAAAAGGCAAAGCTGCAGGAAAATCTCGTTGAACAGCATAAAAATGAGGTGACTAGCATGTTTGAAATCTTCAAGTATGTTTTTTGAAATTTGTTAGCAGTTTCAAGGAAACTATAAAGGTTTTTTTTGTAATAGGCCAGATTTGTTGTCATGGTGATGGTAATATTGTCATAACATTAAGTATGATAGAAGAGAGTACTATTACAAACCACATCAAAGAGTAGCCTCCACACTGTTACCAGTACACATAATCCTTACTGAACTGTGTGAAGCCCAGTTAAAACTCGTTTAAGCCAACAGAGCTAATTGCATACTGCTTAGAGAAGATCTGCTTCCTAAAAAGCAGTTTAACAACCCAGTAAACTGTATATTTTAAAAGTTAAGTTTGAATCTGATATCTTCAGTGGACATATCCTCTACTGGGACATATCTTTATTTCTGTATTTCTAAGAACAGTATACCAATTTTCAATTAAGTTCAAGAAATTCAAGTTCATTCAAGAAATATACGTTCTCATGTGAGCCTTTTTGTTTAAATAGGTAAATCGACATTGAAAATACCAGCAAAACAAATAAACCAAACTTAAAATGGGCTTTTTATAAATTCCTTTTTTTTTGCATTTTGGCTTTATTCACAGAGAAATTTTAGAACATTGATTCAAATATGTATATATTTCAAATACATTTTCAGTATATTTCAGATGTATTTCTGCTATTGTATAGACACCATATCACATTCTTCATGTATTTCTTTTTTAAAATAATGGACAAGAGAAAAGACGTGGTACAAAATCTAAGTACAGCCAGTGGACCTTGTGGAATACACCATCATAGTTAAAGGTTTTTTTAGCTTTAAGATGGGAGATGTAGTTCCATTTAGCAGCCAGCCTTAAGTAGTGAGTGGAGTGAAATTCCTTCTGTCACAGTGACTCCAGGTGGAAGTGTTCATGATACTTGTTATCTGGGGAGATATCCTGGCTGTTTCTATAGTACAACTGTAGTTCACTCTCTATTGTTGATAACACAATATTGATATGACAGTGCTCTTTACCTGGTTACCCTTTTATACTTACCGTGGTGAGTAGGATAATGAAAATAAATATCTTCAACTAATGACAAATATTAAGATACAATTTAGAAATCAAAGGTTTCCCTTTATGCTTCATACTAATGATTCTATTTTTTCTATATTTAAGAGAAGGACCTTGCAAATATGTAAAAAATATATGTTGTCCTAGGTACAAAAACTACAAATAGCAATAGAAGAATTGAAATCCAGGTATGAAAGAGTCTTAAATGAAAACAAAAAAATAACAGAAAATAAATGCTTGAAAGTAGATAAGGTAAGTTTTGCAGTAATAAAGCATGTTTCTAAACAATTCTGTAGGACACTGATCTTTCCTGCATTATTGTGATCCACTTATTAGAAGTCACAAGGTACTGTGTCTTGTTTTTAAACAAGAGAGTTTTACTAACTGCTCTCTAGAGCTGGTGGTTTTTTGGATACCACACAATTACAAACAGGGGAGAAATGGTTCCCAGAGCAGTGACTAAGTAGTTGGGCTACTATTTCAGAATTCCAGAATTCTTTCATCACTTTCAAAAATGTGCTTTGTTGTTGGTGATTTTGAAACTAGACTTCTGAACACAACAGCTGTGAAAGTTCTGTATGGAAGCAAACCTAGTGTAAGGCTGCTTTTTTTTTTTTTCCTTTTTTTTTTTTTTTTAGCTAACAGTTAAGACTGGGAATTCATACAGAGGTGAGTTTTAAGTTTTTCAGCAGATGGAGCCAAATACTGGAACACAGTTAGCACATTCTTTACCATCCGAAAAAGATACAAAATTGATATGAAAATTGCTTTCCCCGCTTCCATGACTCATCAAAATACGTATTCTTTTAAGCAATAAAACTGAGACAGGGATAGGCTTTGCCTGCAACGTTCTGTTTCAGAGAACAGAACTAGTCCTCACAGAGAAGCATCTTAGGTGTTCATTTTATTTCATACTAACTTTATCTTTCCATGATGGAGATTTAGCATGCAGAAAAATATTTTCTCATCTCACAGATTTACACAGCATTGTATGTGGCTTTAGATGGCATGAGGTGCTGCTTTCTTTTCAAATACTACACTAGTTGTATGGTCACAATGTTTTCTGTAAGCTACTTAGTGTGTCTGTATGCCATCTCCCAAAATGTATTGCTATAAAAATAAAATCCAGGTTTGGGTATTGCATGATGAACTGCTAATACCTACATGATTTTGCTCACTGTGCATGTTCCTGAGTCTTTAATGACATGTAGTCAGAGATGGGAATTTCTTCAGTGGTTTCTCCAACTTGTATCTTTGTCAGTATTTTATAAAACAGGTGATATTATGCAACTTGTGTAGAATTTCAGCTTTGTGACTTACCTGGAAATCCGTAAAGTACTACAGTAATTAATTTATGGTTTTACACTTACATTTTTCCCCTGTGATGTCACTATGCAGGTGAGGGACAAAACGGAGGCTGAGTTAAAGGAGTTAGAACATGTTTGTGACTTGCTGAAAGCAGCTGAGGAAAAGCAGCAAACACTTATGTTCTGGGAAAGGATCTGTGCACAGAAGTGCAAACCCTTTAGAAAGCTGCAGGTTCAGGTGGTTAGAACATGCTGATTTTTAAAGATAAATGAGAAAATTATGTGGAAAAAAGTCTCTGGGACATTTTTTTCCTATTAACATGAGTGACAGTTGTCGGTTTCCTTTGTTAATTGCTTCATAAATCAAATGCTTCTTCTGTAGAAATACCACAATGCAAATAAAACTGTTGCCAAATATATTCATGTGAATTCATTATGTCACAAGAGTAATTACTTTCAGAGTAAGCATAATTATGATCTTTTTGAATACTTATATCCTGAGATGCATTGAAGAATTCTTCCCTGGAAATAAATGTGCAAGTCTAGTTATTGTTTGTATATAGTGAAAAAATTTAATTCTACCTTTGTTTTTAATTACTAATTTCTAAACCATACAATATTTAATCCAATAAATTACATTGTTGATGTAGATTAATTATTACAGATGTAGATTATTTTAATTATTACAGATGTAGATTATTTTAATTATTACATTATTTTAGTTAAATATTTTTAGAACATGTTTTAATAGGATAATTTCTATTTTTGGCTGCATTTAACACTAATGTTTGTATTTTCTCTTAAGTCTGAGTATGAATTTTCTTCAGCATTTTTTTTCTGTGGCATCAATTTCAATGGCAGGGTAAGTTTAAGGTTTTTTTCTTATTCTCTTCTCTGTGTGGTTTGTTTTTTTCTTTAAATAAGCTTTTGAATTAGACGAGGATACTCTGCTAAGACAAATAACAAAGGTTTTTGAATCAGTAGGGTGGGAAAGGGGCTTAACCTTCTTCCTGTGTCAGTGGGAAAACTTCAGCTGAAGCACAACGAGCCTTTGTGCTCCTATAGACTTTATATGTTTATAAAATCACAGCTCTTGATTTTGTTTTAAATTTCATGTCAAGATGATCTTAATAACATCAACTTTGGTTCTTGTTTGCCTCATTTTAAATAGTTCTCCCAGGAATGCTTATAGACTTATAAATCCATCATTGCTTAGTGAAGTACTTAGGCAACAATTAATTTTGGGGTGCAAAATTAATACATCATGTAAAATGATGTATGTAATTTCAATCTAACTACATTTTCCTGAAAATGTGCAAAAGAACTTCTTAAGTATAGTGAAGTAATTTGGCATATAATCACTAGTGGTGGAACACTAATTAAATTTCAGCATTAGGTCCTGGTGATGTCCTTTAGAGATTCTGACCCTTGAGCCTGTAACCAAAATCTAGGAAAATTGCTTTTGAAGCAATTGCTCCATGTACAGAAACCCTCTTCTGGGTTTCAGGTGGACTAGTTTCTGCTACTACCAGTCTGCCAGGTGAACAGCCTGTGATTCACACAAACAAAATCAGGCAGACTAGCTCAAATTGCTGGATGGGACTGCTGGAGGTAGTCCAGTGAATGATGGTGGCTGTCCCTTTAAATAATGGTGCCAAAAGGTTCTTGATGTGGCTATTTATTGCTAATCTGCTCTTGATCAGGGTAGCAAGAGCAATAATCTCATCGCTGCTGAGATGTTCTGAGATTTAAAAGAAAACCCGTAAAAGTTTAGCTCTGTGGATGCTGGGCAAGGGAAAATGGTTCGACTTCTTGCTTTCTTCAGCTTCCGCTGCTGTTATACCTTTTCTCATGAACCTGGTTGTCTTTTTTGATAATCACTTATTTCCAAAATTCTTTGCCTGTGCTATATCGTTTTTCTGCAATAACCACACATATATATGCAGTATTATTTTTATGCTTTCTGTGACTCTAGTGTGAGGGAGCTTATTTTTGCTGGGAGGTAGACCTGACCAACTCCTAATACATAAGGCTGCATGAGCAGCATATGAAGTTTTGTAGGACTTCATTTTGTTATATAGGAGGTTTTCAATCTTAAAATGTTCACACAAACTTTTAGTCTGCTACTTTGGCTGTATTTTGTTTGTTTTAAATACAAGATAATGTTTACTTGAATATAATATGTCATTTATCTGAATATAGTATAGCATTTATCTGAAATTAAAGTTAAATGGTTTGACTGGATTTTAATAGGCAAGCTTACTTTACTCTAGCAAGATCCTGCATATAGGTCTCTTCAACTAGAAACAAATTACCCTTTTCACAGGATGACAATAGTGTAACTTCTATGGGCAGTCTCTCTGTAGAAGAAGAGAACTGTAACATTCAGAGGAAATATGAAGATCTTAAAAGGTAACCTTTAAAAAATCTGATTGAAATTAATTCCTACATTTTTCTGCTATAGTTAATTATAATGCATTAATCTGTTTTGTGTGAAGGCAAGTAGGAAAGATGGAATTTCAGAATGAAGAACTTGCTTGTCAGCTCAGAACACAAGATCAGAGTCTTCAGTGCAGTAAATTGAAGCTTGAAGAAAAAATTGCAGAATATAATGCATTAACCAGACAACTTGAATCTGCTTTGGAAAAAGGGAGAAAAATGGTATTGGTGATTTAATACATCTCTCAATCTTGTTTGTCACTTTCTATTTAAAAACAGCATTAAAAACAAATGTGCTTGAGAAAAAATGGTGGGACAAGATAAGCCTAATCTTGCTTTTTATTTACTTTGGAATAGGAAGCTTACAAGAACTTTGGTATTGAAATCCTTCTCTTTTTAAAGGAAGAATTTGCACACTTTCAATATTAAGTTCAATTTTGTCATTTGTATAAAGGACGCAAACAGTAAATCAAATGCAAGAGGAAGTGTAGAAATTTAGATTGCAGTGAATTTTATTAGTTTAGTCAGAAAATATGTATGAAGTTGTAATTTCAGATTAATTGTATTGAAATAAACTGATTTTTTTCAATACTCTCTGAGGATATTAATTTGGTTTTGAAAAAATTACAAGTTTGGCTTAACTTAAAAATGAGTTAAAAAAGGGTTCCCCTCCCAATAATATTACATTTTTTTTTCAAATTGAAATATCTTTCAAATTTAGCCAGAATATTTCTCAGGTTTACTTCATTTCTGTTCATGGAAAGAAGTAAAATATTAGATGAAAGAGTAGAAAATAGAGCTATTAATGCTATATAAGAAAATAATTTAATTTGGGCTTTAAGAAAGAGTAAATATATATAATTTCTCTCTCATTACTTTTATAGGTAGCTGAAGAGCAGGAAAAAATGTCATACAAAGAACAAGCCTTTCAGACAAAACTGCTAGTTCTTGAAGCTGAAGTGAGAGAGAGGAAAGAAGAAAAAAACCAACTCCTCTGCATATTTCACCATGTGAGTAAATAATACCTTTTGTGACTTAAGAGATTACTTACCACATCACCATTTACAGAAAAAGTTCCTTTAACTGAAAATACACTACTAATACAATTGATACACTCTTTTCAGAACAGCAAATTAATTCAGCTTGACAACACACTTTGTACATTGACATTTCCCATTGACTTAACAGTTGTCCATAATAGTTTTGAGATGCTAGGAATCTTTCATGATAAAACTTCAGAAAGTTGTTTTTTATGTTCCAAGGCCTTTTTGGATTATAAGCCTATAAAGACATGTTCAGTTTGATCCTTACTTAACATAAATAAAAGTTTCAGTATTTTGAGGCCTTTTTTATCACCTTTCTTTTTGTGGGGCCTATGAAAACTTTTACAAGTAAGTAAGGCTATAAATATTAGGTATCAGTTGTCTTAGATTACTATTTTGATTAATGTACACATTATTTCTAAGTTGCTTTGCATTTCTCTTTTTTTACCAGAATGAAAAGCACCATGAAGTATGTTTGAAAGAGCTGGAGAACAGCCTGCAGAAGTCAGAGAACAAGAACCAGAGCATCCAGAATTACGTGCAGTTTTTGAAAGCTGCATACGTAACAATGTTTGGCTGAACTCTTTAACCTATTTTGAAGTGAAGAAACTTTCCCAGATTTGGCTCTAAGGAACAGCTGTTGAGTTCTTATAGTATTTTGCAGGATTGAGTACTTTAATGGTTAGTTCTTCCCTAGGAAAATGTCTGTTGTGGGCAGGAAGAAGCAGGTCAGTCATTACTGTATATGCTACTGGCTGGTCATATAGGAAGTGGACCTGGTATTACTGATATCCTGATATAAATTAAATTATTCACGGCACAGAAGTGAAAAGGCAGACTGCATGAGAGCAGTGGCAGGAGTGTAAGTGTGGGGTATGCCCCCTAATTTGTAAATTCACCTGTGAATTTACTACCTTGTGTTAGGTCCTGTGCTGTAAAATCTTACATGTGTCCTTTTAGTCCATAGTAAATGCAGGTGATCACAGGCTATCTTTGAAATGTCATGGAGGAAGAAAACACCCATGGACTAGTTGCATAGTAATTTGCATATTTTAAATATCCAGAATTATATAGTGTTTATCAGTCATTACACTTCTATTACTGTAGAAACCTAGTTGCCTGAGAAAATTATATCTAACATATTAAGACAGGCAAAATTTTAGAGGATTAGGTTCCCTTCTTTTCTTTGCCTTGTAGTTTAGCACCAATATATCATGAACTGCTGCACTGCATGGGAGAGTTGCCACCACAAGGCTGTCCCATCCAGCCTTTTTTGCCCTACATTCCATAATATTCAGCAATATACTAAAGTAATATTTTGCAAATATAAGTAGGAAAGTATTTTAGATGCATATATTGTTTAAGCTCTGAATGTGTTGATATACCCTTTCGTGATGACACAGGTCCAGTAAGATATTTAACTATTTGTGTTTGAGCTCAAGAGCTGCTGTTGAGTAAGACTGACTTGTGCCTCAGGTTGAACACATGTAAATATTTAACTGATACAGGGATAATATAAAAACCGTTCTGATTTTGGTTTTAATTCTAAATTCTACTTGGTTTTAGAGATATGTGCTGTGATATGTTTTTGGAAAAGTAGTGCATTCAGTTAAAAATATATGTAATTTACAACATGTAATTAATAATACATGTTTTTTGTCAGAAAACATAAGTTAGTTCCTGCATGGACAGTACCTGTTCTATTGAATTTTTTAGTTATTAGTAATGTGTCAAATATTGATGGTTTTCCTTTGCTTTTTTTTGCAAAAGCTTATCCATCCTAACAAATACTAACATCCTAATGATCTGCTTGTGTGCACTTTTTAAACAAAAAATTATAATTTATTGTATATGACATGCTAGTAACAAATATTTCTGTTACATGTGGAGGGGGGGTTGCATTACATACACACTTAGAAATATTTGTATTCATTTAGTTCTGCTTGTGCTACTTATAAAAACAGTTTTGAAAGTTATCATGTATGAAGGAAAGATTTCAGAAATAAATGGTTCAATCCAGTCCATGACTGGTTTTTAAATGGTTGTCATGAAAAACTGAACACTTTTCATTGCTACATGATGCATCAATGTACAGGAACTTCATTTCAGCCCATCTTTTGCTATCCAGAAAATTAGATAGTTTTTTCCTTTTTAGTTTGTTCTGTTTGGTTTTTATGGCTCTCCATTATCCTTTGTTTGTTTGTTTGGGGTTTTTTTACACGGTCACAAAGATCACTTCATTTTTCTCAGTTTCTTTTTGAACTGGTGTTAGCTGATCATGGTGTTTACATTTTAAAAATCTTTAGCTCATTGAGAGAAAAAAGATATTGTGGTTTATTTCTGTGTTCTTTGTTTTATTGCTATTAAAAATGAAGTTTCATAATAAATGTTTTTCTAGTTTTATTATTAAAAAATTACAATTTCAATGGTTTAATTAAGTTAAATTGTAGGCATGCAGAGTCCTGAAACTGGATGATCTCAAAGAGCTGACCTGGGCTCTCTACTCCCTACTGCAGTTTGCAATATGCTTTAAATATGTTAAGGCAGAGAAACACAGAATTTGAAGCAAGAAGTGTAAGTCTTAGGCTACTTGGTACCCTATCCCTTTTAATCCTGTCTGCCAAGAAGCTTATTAGTGGCTTAAGGTTGATAGAAGAACTTTTTCTGTTTCCTATCTATGACACAAAAACTACAGATACTTGCATATCTGAAAGAAGTTTAAGGAGGGACTGTTATCATGCAGCTCAGAATATCTTCTACTAGAATCCTGCCAGGTGTCCTGACTCAAAAAAGAGCCAGATTAAACTTTGTGTGACAAAATTGCTTTGTTGTTAATTTTTCTATGGAACACGGGACCTGTTTTACTCTGCTGACAAACTGTTAAGCAGTGTAACATCTGTGTGCAGCCCTTACTGCACTGGGGGGCTGAGAGCTGGCCAGCACAAACAGGGATCAAAGCAGGGGCCCGTAGGAAAGGGTTGTGCAGGGTGTGAAGTAGACACAATGATTTCATACAGAGTTTTTTTTGCTTTTTCAGTGAAAGATTCCTGTGGATCATTTTGAGGGTGACATAGCTCAAGCATGGTTCTTAAGGCCAGAAAAGTGAGAGCACTGTGCTGATGTCCGCTGATTGGGAATTCAAACAGTCAAAACCATGAAATTATTGCAGTCACACAGGTCAGTCTGTTATGCATTTGGGTTCAGAATACTTTCTTGACTCCTACTGGCTGAACAGCAATCCCATAGCAGCTGTCACTCAGTAAATAAAGTGTCCAGAAGTTTGAAGGTGGCGTATTTTTTTACCTTGCTATCCACATCTATCTATCTGCACCCTTCACTCAGGATTTCTGATACAATGCTGTTGGCTTGCAGCCTTGGGACAAGGCTTTTTACAGCTATTAGCAGTCCAAAGGCAAATCATCCTAGTGATAAATATTCACCATCTTCATCCCCCTCCCTGCCCCAGAAAATTTAGTACCTTTAAAATGCTGAGTTCATTGAGGACATTATTATTGTTTCCAGGAAGTAGCTGAATTTTTTGTTTGAGTGTTTGACATACCAGATCAAATACCTGATTAACATATTATAATGCTTTCATGGCAGATTAATCTACTTCATTTGAAAGCAAAAGGGAAAAAGATGCTTTTATGTGTAGACTGCTGCAATCTTACCTCCCTCTTGCAGCAGAATAACCATAGCCTTTTGTTGGCCGTAAAATTGTACCTTCCAATTTATCGAGGACATAAATATTTCATTTGCTACCCTGCCTTTAGGTGGTGCTACTAAAAATTGAAACCAGGTCTTTCTGGTTGAGCTTTACATGCCTTTCATCCAATTCAATCTTTCAAACAAATCTTTGATAACATCTAATTTCTAGAGCAGCTGTTACACATCCAGCAACCATCTCCTGATCTCCCTGCAACGTTTCAGGCAGGCCAAGCCCTTGTTCATTATCATCGTGACCACATTCCTATTCTTAGCAAAGATTCTCCTTTGCAGAGCAGCAGCTTACTCTGCTGTGGCAGCAGTCCACTTACTAATTTACAACTCCACCCACTAAATGCCACTGTGAATTATAAACTACTGAAGTAAACCATGTATTTTTAACAGCCTCAATTTTACCATCATGGATGTTTATAAACGTCAAAGATATTTTTGAAGTGCAAAAATGCTAAGTTGGCATTTCAGGTTGTCCTCAGGACCTTGCCTCTTCCTCCACAGTAAGGTTTCCTCTTCTTTTCTCTTCTTGAGGAAATCGATATATTAATACGATGCAAACCCCAAACTGTTTTGTATTGACATTTCATTCTCTTTCTAGAGGAAAAAATCTGGTGAAATCTGAAGAAAGAGCCAAACCTAGGAACTTTCAAGCATTTGCGCAAATCCTTTGCCAGAGTGCAAGAAATTAAAAAACTGGGGTTTTTCCATTTCAAATAAATTTCCTACTTTTGTTAAGCCTTGTTTTATTAAGATTGTGGTTTAGGAGAAATTTCACATGGATATTTATGAAGAGATGTAATCTTATAATGTCTCCATAGACAAAAATGGAACTCAAGTTCTCTGAGTGTTCAATTATTGTTTGACATTTAGCGGTGTTATTCCAACCCTTAGTAACTCAATGCAGTTATACTCAGGCTCTGACATATTCTGAAACACGTGTGATGCAGAAATAGAAGTTTAAATATTTCTTCCTATGCTTGTATTTCACAGGAGATTTCCTCAACCAGGAGCGTTCAGAGGTGGCAGTCTTGCTGATTTCTCTTTTGGTGTGCACATATAATAATGGAGGGGAAATGTGGTTGTCTTCTGATGACATGTTTCTAGTAGACCCGTCATCCAAACATCTGAAACAAAAAGAAGCTCCACAGAATGAAATAAATCCCAATAACAGAAACAAAAACTCCATGCTGCTGTGTAGCAAAGGATATCCTTTGAATCCTGCTAGGGGCTGCTTACTGATGGCATTCTTGGCATTGTTCCAAACTCCCAAACTTAGTGTGTTTCAGCTGCTCACATCTGCTAGGGGTACTGGGAACAGTGGTATCAGCTGCAGTTCCTGTTTTTTATAAAATGCTGCTCGCTAGGTTTCAGCTCTTCCGGCCTCAGTTACCAAGCTAATGTCTGGAAATAGGAAAAATTTTATACCATTAGTCTTGTTTCTTTCTAGTAATCTAATAATTTCTCAGTTCTTGGCATTATATCTGGCCTAGAATGGTGAATGTCAAGTTTTTAATTTCTATCTTTTCACTGTCTTTAATGAACTACAATTCTGTGTTAAAATAGAAACTTTGCTCTGTCCATCCACTTCTGTCCATTTTGGAGCACTTTTCGGTATCCCATAATGAAAAATTGTCTCTCTTGCTGTGAAGGTGTCTTTTGAACAGTCAAAAAAGTAGAAAATTTTCAAGTGGCCAAGCATGATTTCTAAAAAACCCTCTAAGCATCCTATCTTATTGTGCTTTTTGACAAACTCTCATTACTTGGTCTAATCATACTCCTCAGTTTCTAAAGGACACCTTGGTGATGTGCTTGTCCTTTCTTTGAACAACATTGAAACTCCTGAAATGACTTCTTTCCTTCAAACTTTTTTCCAGGCAGAAACAAACGTAGGTTTTTTTAAAATTTTCTAAAACCTATTTTGGAAGTCAGATCATAATTACATTGGAGATACATTTGCACGCATTAGAGTCTAATTCCTGAGTTTTCTATTCACTGCAGCTACAACAGTCCAAGTGAAGATGTAATTTAGCCCCAAGACTTCTTGCCCTTTTCCATTTTGTCTTTACTTTACATCTTGGTATTTACATTAGCTGTGGAAGTTTCAGAAACTCCAGATGATGTACTTCATGAGGATTATACAACTCAACAGTGAAGGCTTCGTTTTGAATAACCATTTCATTTTTTTTTTGAAGCTGCCACATTGCAGTGACAGCTGTAATTTGGCCAAAAAAGTACCGGAAACAAGGCAATTATGCCAAAAAGATGTCAGTGTGAACTCAGTAATTATTCTCTGGTGATAATTTTCCTATTTGCCTCTAGCACGAGTAGCCCAAATCTTACTTGTAGGAAGATTACAACAGCAACTGCCCCTTCACAATCTATTCTCTACCATTCTCCTTACGTATTCAGAAACATCCTAAATTTACTGGTTTTTCTTTTTTTTTGGCAAAAACTTACATTTTGAAGTCTTGTTAGTCTCACAGTATCCTTTTTTTAAATAGGGGGAAAGTGTGCTTTATGGTAACTATTACCTCCTGGATAAATATCAATTTCTAGTAGTGAATCTCATACTTCATTTTACATGTCAGACTTCACTTCCCAAGTGATGCATCTGAGATGCATCTGAGAACTGTACACTACATGTGGTCAAATTATTTAAAGGTATGTTCAAGGTTGCCAGATTTGATTCCAGACTTTAGTGATTTGACACCCACTTTGATCTAGGATGATATAAATTGAGTGCTTCCAACAGGAGATCAAAATGAAGACTCATATACACTGGCAAAGTTGTGTGAAAGAGCATGTGGGTTACATAAATCCTTCCAAGATGAATGCCCAACCACTATGTTTTGGATAGATGGCTAGATGTGAAATGGACAGTTTTAGGTGCAATGTCTGTACTGTCACGTTGCTCTGAGAATGAGATTACTTCTTTTTTGATAGATGAGGCTTCTGGTGGGACATGTGAGGTGTGATCAGACTTTCTGCATTATCTTACCATTTTATGAATTTGATTAGCCATGCAGAAGCTTAAGGTCTTGAATCTAAAAATCTGGAATTAATTATCCTTGCTTAGCATTTATCACACTGGAACGGATTAATCATCCTTTGAACTAGATTGTTTCCATACCAATACATTACTCAAGATCAACTTGGACTTATCAAAACTTTATTAAATAAAAAGCCATAGGCCAATTAAAGAGGTTTGCTGGGTCTCAGACATTTCCTTCAAAGCAATAAAATGCTATCAGTAAACTGCTCTGTTTATTCTGCCTCTTCAATGGCTTTTGATGATGTCCTGATTGTTCACTGAAGGTGCTCCCAGCCACTGCAGCAGAGAGTGTATTTCCAGTGCTTAGAGATGGAGGCACACATGGTGGCAATTTCCAGTCCCACATTTGTATAAGAAATGTGTGGACATGTGACACATTCCAGGCATGCACACAAACTTGCAAAAAAAGGGAATTCTGAGCAAAGTGAGAGTGTGAATGTTCATGGTTGCAGCTGTTGTGCCCTCATGTCAAAATGTGCTCCTTTTGTCCAGCATGCCCGCTATTCCTGGCTAAATGAAATAAGACTCTCCTACAGGAATACCTTAGAATGCTGGGTTTCATTCCTCAGCTTCCCCTCCCTTCTGTTTTTAAAAAGAATATTTGCTCATTATTTCATGGGAAAAGAAACTCCATGGGAACTTCAATCTCTTTACTATGAGGTTCTATGTGAGTTCTTCCACACATCCTCAGACAGGTTGCTGTTCTTAGTTGAGAAGAAACAAAGACAAAAATTAAGTTTTAATTCACCCAGTGTGTTATACTAAATTAAGCAACTCCTATTTCTATGCTCAGTCTTTATCTAATTCATTTTTTGATAATAGTACCTTTTAGAGTCAGTAGCCAGGATTTTTTTAAAACTCCTTGGGAATTTTGCCAGTGATATCAACATGGCCAGGACTTTATCACATACTTTTCTAGTCCTGTATGCAAAGTGAAAGTCTGAAGCTGGGACTTTGTTTCATTCAGAACTATAGACAATTGTGGATATATTCAACCTGACCACAAATGAGGGGGGGGTCACACCACTTTAACAGGTGACCTTGTTCAGTGATCCTTAGCCTGCCCACTTCAAAATGTCTGTATTAAGTGCTCACAGAGCCCATGGGACAAAAATAACTTCCATGCATTAAGCCACTTAAATCTGTCCAGCATGAGAAATTTTACTCTACATAATTCAACGCCTGAACTTGGCAATTTCAGTGACATATTGTACCACAAATCGTGTCCCTAATAATGTGAAATTCATGGTGTCAGGCACCTGGTAACCGTCTGACAGTGTCAAGGCATTTGATATTAATTATAGAACTCATACTGTTTCACTGTGTAAAATTTAGTATTACCATCTTCATATTTAATGTGCACATGTGCTGGCAAATACAAAATTTATATTTGGACTGCCCACCTGTCTGCGGTTGACTATTGACTATGGCTGTATTTTTGAAATTAGAAATGACAGACTTAGTGTTCATATGAACCCCTCTCAGAAGAACAGATTGCTGACAGCTGTTTTATTCTCTAGGTTCTAAAGCATTAAAAGAAGCTATATTTGAATTCCTTTAAATAAATAATCAGGGGGTTTGTGGTTCTTAACATAACCCTAAACTCTGTGAAACCAAATAATAAATTGGTGTTGACTCTTTGGAACATTTGCTCAAGAAAAAAGGATGTTGAATAGCCTTTCAATTAAATTACCTGAAACCATTCTTCTTATTGAGTATATTGATCTTGTAAAGGAAAGGAGGTAACGATTGAAATTAGTAAAATTAGATGAAAGTTCTACTCACGTATCAAACAGTAAAACTTTATGTAAAGCACCAAGAAAGTCCCAGATTCATGGGCAATACCCCTGAAGAAATTATCCTTTTTATTCTAATTTATTGTTCCTAAATACTCACTGTACATCAGACTTTGCTCATTTGCCTCTATTTGTTTGAGACTATCTATGGTTCATATGTTGGACAAAGAAACTCTTGTAAAATTGTGCTTGCAGGAAACAGAGCCTAATTTTTGTAGAATTGCATCTAATGCACCTTTCAATGTTAGCAGCTCAGGCATATGTCATCTCACATCAAATGGCTGAAAAAGGGACTACACTGATGCAAAAAGAACAGAAAATCCTGCAGAGGACCAAATGCCCACTTGTCAAACCACTGAAGTAGGTCCAGTAAAAGTGCTGGTGAGAGATATGAACACTCATATTCCTGGTGAACTCTGTTTCACCCTCGAGAAACTGTCCTGCCCCACCAAAGACATCCTCTGTGTCCCAGGCACAGCCAGCCATGGTAAGCAAAAAAACCCAAGTCTTTCTTCCTGCCTTGAGGATCAAGCAGAGCTTTTATTTGGCACAGGATGTTCTGTCCATTGCATCATCAGCGGTGGCTGGGAAGTTTTCCTCAAGGAAGGACAGCTTGCTTGAATCTGAAAAGCTTCTTTGCCTTCCTCACAGTTTCAAATAGACTTACAGAGCTGGAGAGCTTGTGATCCAGAGTAAACTGGACAAACCCTTGGTTCCTTCCTTCCCATACCCAAGAAGACACAAATTTTGAGGAATTTTTACATTCTTCAATCACAGCCATGTGTTAGGCACTCACTGGACATGTAATGCACATACACAAAAACCTTGAAAAATGTTGGTGTAACTTTTCTTTAAAAAAAAGTATTATCATTCAATACAACCTTGGGAATGCTTTCTATGCTCTCTTCAGCTGTGTGCTTGTGCCAGTAGTTGTCTTCAAAATGTACCTCTAGCCATCCAAAAGCAGAAATACAGCAGACTAGGAATGATCCTACATCCCTGTGGCTGCTTGTTTGCTACTCTCACGCCTAAATGTCTTGTTTGTCATGGATTTCCTCATTAAAGCTACTGCTTTCTACACAGCTCGTCAGTCTGCCTCATCCACAGTCATTTCTCCTACAGAAATATTTGCAGGGGCAGAATTATTTTAGAGGTGTTAATAGCCTGTATTCACAGAAAGAGTAATGAAAGCAACCAACGTCCCATATAAGTATGACAGCAAAATGCCTCCAAAGGGAAGCTTATGCAGGAATATTCCTGGGGGTATTGTTTCAGTACTAGCACTGGAAATGGGGGAGGAAATGAAAAAGCACATTATTATTTCTTTTAGCTGATTTAACTCTCAAATCAGGTTGATACTGTTCAAATTTCTAAACACAACTGCTCTCCTATGGGTATCATAGTTAAACTTTCCAGGATGCTGTATCACAGCATCCAATTAAATTAATTATAGTTTTATATTATTAATGAATTGTGATAATAGTGATGCCAAAAATAGCCATAACAACTCCTAGCTGGCAGCTTAGTGAAAAGTTTGAAAGTTGTAACATCAGTGGAAAGGTCTTGAGGCGAATGGAAAAAAGCCTGGTTATTCTCCATTCTGCATTACACTATGTATCAATACCTTTCCTATAGCAAGTAAAAGCTCATTCTAGCTAGATGTGATTTGTGTCATATTCACCTATACCAGATGTTAATTTTAAAAAATTGTTTGCTAAACATCAAGCTGTAGATTTCCTTTAACCATCATATGCAGTTACGTATACATTGTATACAAATATTCAGAGCTCATTCACTTTTTTACCCACACAAAACAAAGAATATATTGATGTGAAAAAAATCCTTCCAGGAAGTCCAGAGAATACAGCTATGTCAAGGAGTTCCTGAAGAAGTAGACTCTCCACTTATGATTGGTATTCAAAGCAAATGCTCACATACACATTATATTTTCAAGAGCTTTTACAAATTTCCTTCTATAAAACTGGCAGGCATTTTCAGCAGCACTCAGTTTTTGAAGATACATGTGAGCAATGAAGAATGTATTTTGAGACCAAATTCATTGGAAATTAAATATAGTCCTGACCAATTCCTTATTATTTACTCATTTCTCTCCAATCTCAGAGTTTGAGCAGTGTGGCAGCAGGACCTCAGCCATGGATGATTTTTGCACTTGGAGTGAATGACTGCCTCCTATCAAGTGCTGTACAGGTGGTTTGCTTTTGCTCCTGAATCCCCAGCTCCTCTCTGCAGGCAGCTTTTGCAGAAGTTTGACTGAAAATACAGTCAGTAATGGGCTTTTGTTGCTACCCCCAGTCAGTAGAGGCACATCCTTGGTCCTTTGGCAGTCAGCTGGGGACAGTTCCATATTAGGTGAAACTTGCATCTTTTTTAAATATCCCCTGCAACTTACTTCCTATTTTATTTCTGGCATTCCATAGTAAAATACTGAATTTTATTTCCATCAATAGTAATGGTGCTCCAAGGAAAGACTAAACATTTTTGTGACTGTGTATGGTTACCATACTTGCTGTTTTTATTCATGGATGTACTCTTACAGGAATTACCATAACCAATAACCATATCTGATTGAATGATCTATATTTAATCAACCGATTTCTGTCTAGTGTTAGCTTTGAACTTCCATCAGTCGGTAAAACATAATGAAGCACTTGTGATCTCATTCTGATGGGGAAAAACTCCAGATCAAAAGAAACTCTTTTATGTTTCCTTCATTTTACTATTCACAGTTTTATTTCTATAGGCTGTGGCCCTCATCCCAGGTGAGGAGGCTTAATTAACAGTTAGTGAGCTGTTTTGAGTTCAGTGAAATCATTAAACAGATTACTTCAAAGATGCCAGATGTATTATGTTTACAGACAAATTAGCACCCTTGATCTATTTTTAGTGAAGATCCTCAAAAAATATGTGTACACTTGCTAAAGATTTAAGAATAGGCTGAGACAAAATTAAAAGGAGTGACAGTTACCAAGTTTGCTGCTGCACCGTGCTTTGAGCCGAGGCCCATTGACTCCATTTTACCAGAGAGTGAAAGTGTTCTTTCTTGCCTACTGATTATGGTCAGTGATACTTGAATAAAGCAATATCATTCCCAACAGCCTCCTATTTCTTTCTGAGAGAGAGTGGCTCAGAGGAAGCAGGCTCTGCACAGAGACATGATATATAAACAGCAACAGCAAGTTCAGGAAAAGTGTAACCAGAAACATCAAATGGAACATTGTAAGTCTGGCCATTGTGAGTGCCACAACTTTACTCTCTGGATGAAAACCTATCATCAAGTAAAACGGTAAGACAGTCAAAGCTGCATAGAAACTTTTTCCGTTGAGTGGAATTGATCCAACGATCAACACTCCCCATGGGGGTAGCCTGAAAACCACTTTAGAAAAATAGCAGAATATTCCCATGTTTATTTGTTCTGAATTGTATGCCTTATTTACTCACTGATGACTTTTCAAAGCTAATTGCTGCCCTGTTATTCCCTCCAGTTAAGCAAAGGCTCAGTTTCCCTCTCAGTCACCTATGATTTTGGAAACATACTACTGGATTACTATCAAAAATTCAGCTGGTGTAAAAACTAGAAGTCATTCACTTCCCCCAGTTACTTATGCTGCATGGGTACCACTTGAAAACACATTAACCAATAGAAAGGGCCAGCAGAAATACACCTCTGTCAGTAAAGGAAAATACTGCCCTCCTTCTCAGACACAAGAAGGATTTTGAATTATTTGCTGTATTGCAGGAGTGAAATCTCACTCAGACATGCAAGAAAAGCAGTTCCTTGGTCAATCTGACATCTATGTCATTCCAGATGTTTTTTCCCTGGGCCTTTGTGGCTTACTCCCTGATTTTCCACTGTATGTCAAAGTTTCGACACTCAGTCTCCTCAAGGAGGCCAGGAGGAATGTAAGAGCCCTTCTGTGGTGGCTGACAGTTTTAGCCCTTCACTTCAGACTGTTTGTGACAACTTATGCTCACTCATGTACTGCTGCTTCTGCAGCTTCAGGAGGGTTCATAACACAAAGCTTGATGCTTCTTACTAAAAGACTCACTCCAGGTTATCTGCTGGAAACAGTCTCCAAAGGAGGTTTTCTCCCAAGATTAATACAGAACATCATCAGAAGACCATTAACGTTCCATATTCCTTGCGTTCTCCATTCTATCAGATCAGGTTTCAGTAACTCAGGTTTGTCAGCTGCAACTCTTCTCTATTGCCAGAGACCAGATAAAAAATCCAAGGGACATGTTACAGATTGCCACAGGAGGATGATCCCAGCCGTGATGAGCGACTATGATACATGGGAAGGCACAGAGTTAGAAAGTTGCTTGTGCTCCACATCTAATAAAAATGTTTGGCTGGGAAAACTGTAAATAAGAGAGCATATGGCACAAATTATACCTATTTTGCTAAACAAATTATACCAATTTTGCTAAACAAATCTTAAACTGTAAACATCCTCTTGGGTTAGAGCTCTTTGGCAACTTTCTGCTGTCTCTGGCAATAGCCAATGGCTCCAGTAAATGTTATTTTACTAAGAGAGATTGTTTTGTTTAGAAGATTTATGTAAGAAAAGTGACTTGGTTGCTGTGAGAGGTGCCTTGGCAGTGGCATTTCTTGCCTGTCCCCATGTGCAGGAGGAACAGTCTCTGTCCCAAAAGGCTTTGGGCAAATGGGTGATTGTGTGACAGCAGAAGGTGCTTCAGCTCCAGCTATGCTGGAAATAGTCAGCAGGAACTTGTCTTCAAGATGGAACTCATCTGTGAGTCAAATATGACTTTCTATGGACATGGATTATGTCCTCCTGTGCAGAAGAACCCTTCTAAAATCTTTTAAGCTTTTGCCAATTAACTGCTAATCTTATTTATAACATATGTGGAGTTCCCAGATGGACTCAGTCAAATAAAGGCACTCTGAGAGTGTTTTTGGAGTATTCTTGAAGGATTACGTGTATCCTATGGGAAGCAGGATTATTACCTGCACCGGGAATTATATCTAAATACATTAAATTTTCAGCAAAATTATCGTTACAATTTACTATGCTCAGGGAACCTTTATCTGCAGAATCTTCGCAGATCAATTGGTATTAGTAGCATCTCTCTAATAAACAGCATAAACCAGCTCATGTTGGTGTTCTTACTGACTTGAATGATTTAATTTTATGTTTAGAGCACTTTTTTATTTTTTTAACTACTACCTCTCTTGAATAAAAATCTCATGCATGGTAAAATATCTCTATATAACGCTCTGAAAATAAAAGATACATGCTCCCTTGAAAAAAAAACAAACTTTACAGCAGAAGGAATCCCTTTAAGAGTTCTGTAGCCTGTAAAAATAGAAAAAAACCCATGAAGTGGAAAAAAAAGTCATGTTAAAAAATGTTATTAAAAAATCCCTAAAATCTTTAGATACTTAAAACATGATCCTTCAACAGACACTAATAACTGTAAATGAGCTGACTCCTCTGTTATGGAATACAAACTTAATTTCACTAGAAAAATAGCAAATAATTAAAAAGAAATGTATGAGAAAAAAAGTGAAAATTTCACATAGTTCATTGTATTCATTTATAATTACTGACAGAATGGTGTATGACATTACCATGAGAATCTTGTCAAGGCAAGACTGATCTATTCTTCACTTCGGTTAAAATGTTCATGTCACTTCTCGTCTTCTCTATTTGACTTTTTTAATTTCCTGGTGCTTTAGTTCTAGGAGGCTGCATCCCAAAGGGCACAACCTGCAGTGAAATACATCTTTGGGGTATCATAGTTAGGACAGATGCTCTCAAGTCCTTGGTGGTGAAATCCTAAGAGGGAGGTCCACCCTTGACCATGTCTGGACACACAGAGCTGCTTCCTCAGGGCCCCGTGAGTGGGAGCCAGCAGCCGGTACCAGCCAGAGCAAAAGCATCCTTGGAAGTAGCTGGAGATGGAAAGGCAGGTTCTGATATTGCTTTTCACTGTCTGACAGGAGTTCATCCCCTCTTACATCTGGTGTGTATTTATGTGCTCTAGAATGTGGAAAAATAACAGTTAACATATGGATTTAACCCATTTCACCTAAAGAAGTGAAAAGTAGGTGTTTAGGTATTATCAAGTCTGTAGCTGGCAGTCATATGCACACTGTGTAAATCTCCCTGCAGTGGAGGCAGCTGGCTGGAAAGGCATCCTCTGAGAGCAGCCAGCAGACACAGCAGACGCCAGACCCCGAGGGGGCAGCACGAGGAGGAGGACCTTCACAGATACACAACCTGTCCGTGGTGAAGCTAGTAACATCCTGGCATGCAATAGCCTCATCCATGTTCTTTCAATGCACAAGTGCAAAAAGATCCAGGAAAAAAGCCTGGGCACAGTTTCTTATGTACAGCGTGTGTTTCAGGCTCTACAGGGCACTGCACAGTGGGCTGTCAGTTCAGGAATCTCCTCAGTTTTGAGTAACAATGTCACCTTTAGTGGGACAAACCTGGGTTGTCAACCAATTGTCCTATTTGAGCCCCCGACCTGGTTTAGCTAAGCAAACCCAAGACTGGAAGATGTAGCAGGACTTTTTTTTGCTGTCATTCAGTGCAGCGAAGTGTACTTAGTTTAGGAGAAGCATTTTTGATTTTTGGAGGTCCCAGAAAGCCACCAGTATCATATTGGAAGGTACTGTGATGATGCCCAACACCGGAAACAATTCTAAACCTACTTTGGAAGGTGGCATTTACAATGACCCATGCTCACCATTGGTACAGGGCTATCTGTGCTGTGGACTGACACTGAGCTGCATCTGCTTGCAGCAGTGTGTACATCCATCTGTCTAATAGCTGCTTTATTTTCAGTGGTTGGTTCTACTTTAAAAGGTGCTTAAAGGCAGATGGTTTTACCTCATAAATCACTTCAGCATAAAGATGGATGTACTTTATGCAGAGGTGGAGTTTTTGCCTTCTTTTCTTGATTACTCATATTAACAGGAATGTGTGTGCAAATTTCCTATCCCCCAGCAGCTATGATAAATTCCTCTTGGGCACTTGAATTCCTTCCAGCTTGATTTAGAAGTTCAAAAGACCTGTAAATATATCTATTCTCCCCCCAAAAAAAAAAAAAAAAAAAATAGCAAGCTGGGGTAAGGAAAGTTGACTGCTGGGGTAAAAGCTTTAACCCCATGTTAGCAGTTTTTGAAGGTGGTGTGGTTCTGATGACATGGGGCTGTGTTCCCTCATCCACCTGTATGTGGGCTTCTGATCAATAAGCCAGAAAAATGTAAATAACAGATATGAAAAAGACATAAAACACAGACTGATACTTTAATACATTCTGGCTTTCTATGTGAGGCTCCAGCTGAGATGTATTGTCTCCAATTACAATGATCAGCCCCAAACAATCACCTGGTGTCCCTATATAGTCCCCAGGCCTTCAGCACTGCTCTTTCCTGTTGGGGGAGGCTGATGAGATGTTCTCCTACAGAAATTCTGCTCTTCAGCTGGGTGAGTACTGGTCCTGGGCAGCTGTTTTGGGTGCCCCTCTGAGAAGCAGTGTGTAAGTAAGGCTGTTATAATGTGTTGTGAGTGCCATGCTTAGTAGGATCAATATGTTTGAACAAAGTTGATTCAATGTAGAATGATGTTGGTGTTGTTTCTGTCTTTCTAGGGAGAAATGGATGTGCTTAATCCTGCAGTTTCTAGTGGTTGGTTGAATGCAGCTGCTATTGTGCGTGGATGGGAGCTTTGAGTCTTATTTGGCTCCTTCTCCAAGAGCAGCTGGTGAGAGTTAGGTATATTGCAGAGTATTTCTACCTTGTCTTAGGCTATGTCCGCTGTGAAGGGGCAGATAGAACCATACCATGGCCTTGTGAGGTGCATTTTTAACTTTCTTTCACACCATTGCAATACAACAGGCAGCATTCAGTGGCAGGTAATCAGGCTTGCCCTACTGAATCAGTAGCAGGTGAGTTGAAACACTGACATGTAGGTACCTTAAGGTAATTATGCTCACCACTGGCAATATTTCCATTCACTGAGCTGGTAATAAAAATGTCTCCCATGATCTTGAAAAGACAGGGGAAGCAGTCAGTGAAGAGCTACAAAATAACTAATCCATTGACTCTGCAGTAGCAACATTGTTATTTCCACCCCTGCCACCGAGAGAATAAAACAAGTTTGAATTTACCTTGTCCTCTAAATTCATTTCTCAGCAGGAAACACTATTACAGGAAAGCATTCCCACTGTTTTGGCATGGCTGCTATATTACTTGTTTGTTCTGGAAGTATCATTTTGGCAACATAAGAAAGGAGGAGTGTGATCTTCAGGAAACAGGAACTCGAAGGGAAGGGGGGTGATCCACAATGTGTTTTGGTGAAAGGAGGCTTTGTCCTAAATGGCAATTTGCATCACAAGAAGTTCACTTTTTTGGTAAGTAATGCATGCCTTCTACTGACTTCCTGCGAAAGTGTCCAAGCACACTATTTAATTCTCCCCCACAACATGGGGATTGTGAAGGAATGACCCGGCATTACCTGTCCCAGGCATAGGAAAAAATGAATCAAAAGTTGGGTTTCCAGCCCTGCTCTGTGCCTCCCACTGTGTCCAGTAGCGATGGTGTCTCGGCAAGGGTGCAGCTGTGACCATGGAAGCCGGGAAAGCACAGGGAGAGGTGCAGAACTGTCAGCATGTGCAGGGGCAGCTCCAGGAGTGGGGAGGTTATGGGAGGCAGGAGGTGCCCTTGCAGTGCAGGGAAGCAAGGAAGAGGCAAAGTGATACAGAAGAGAACAAAAGCCACTAAGTGCAATTCAACTGTGTGCTTCCATCTCTATTTTCCCATCCTGCTTGTTCACACCTAACCAGTTAAAAAATGCTTTGGGGGACAAAAATCCCCATGTCCCCCATGCTGTCAGTGGGTGTGGACAGACTCTTCCAGAAGTTCCACTGTACTGAAACCAGGATCCCATGGCAAACTGGAACTGCCTGGTGTGTCACTTAGTGTTCACTACTGGTGCTAGATTTACTCCTGGAACAGAAGCAAAACCAGGATTCACAGCAAATGGGTAGCCTGCGCAGAGCTCCTCTTTCATCCAAACTGATTTCCTTCAAACATTGCAAACTGCATGTTTGAGAGCTGCATAATACAGGCTTTTACGTAAAAGAAGAAAGCTCTCTCAGTTTTGATGCTTTCACTGGCCTTGTCAGCCTACACCTGTATAAAGAAGGAAAATGGCAAACATCCACAATTTCTACTTTCTCGCAGAGTCAGACTTGCAAGGCCTGTAAGTGTCGGAAGGGCTGCACACATGGTTTCTTTGTAGCTTCACACCTTGACCACTATGCAATGGAATTTCACTTGAAAGTAGTGATGTACTCGAGGTGTTTGGAGCCTGGCAGATGTGTGGGTGCTGAGCAGGACCGTGCTGCAGGTCACAGCCCCACTGCTGCCCCCACAGCTGCACACTGAGGAGTTGCTGCAGCGTTGCTATTGAGCAGTGGCCAACTGCCACTCTGCAAACGCCTTTCCCACCATGAAACACCAGGTAATTTGATAGTAATTTGTATTGCAATGGAACTGTATAGGCCAGTGATCTCCTTTTCCCCCCAAACTACTGAACAGATCAGGAACTTGTATTTGAACCTAGAACCTGTCTGTGATCGCCTCACTGTAATCCTCTGGCAAGCTGTCAATGTGACGCTTCAGCAATACATGAGCCCCTGATCACCCTGTCTAAATGCAGAAGGTGTTTCTTCCTGTCCTTCAACCCTTGCCAAGAGCACTTGGGTGAAGGCATGCTCCAGGCAAAAAGCATGAGGTTGCTGGGAGGGGGAGAACATGTCACTTGTGTAATGAGGGCATTGCAGGTGCAAGGCCACTACACGGTGTGTGGGCAGACATGCCATGCCCCCTCATTCCTTCTATAAATGGTTTTCTGCTTGATTAGTGGTCTGTCTTACCACTTCGGCTTCAACAGCCTAATTTAGAGCAGGGCTACAAATTTGCATCCCTACAGCCAGCTCAATGTCCTTAATTATATGTGTCTTTATATGTCTAAGGAAAATTTCAGGTTTGAAAATGGATGGAGAGAGGAAAGATTTCTATCTTTGTAGCACTATGCATTTTTTCCCATGTAGTATTTCCTGTAAAGACATCTGGGGTTGATTCTTGTTTATGGTAAAGCTGCTTTACATCAATCCAAAAGAGAGTTTGAAGCCTGAATGCTAAAGCAATGTGGGGGGGACTGGCAGAAATGGAAAACCCACCAGAGTCCCAATGTCTGAGTGTAATGGCCCTGTTCTGAGATTGGGAACCATCTCCACTCTCCCTGTTCAGGATGCTCGGTTGTACCTCTCACGGAAGTCTTGTTTGTAACAGCGAAGTATGCACCTCATTTATCCTGGTTTTGAGAGGGGTGAAAGGGGACAACCTCCCCCAAACCACAAACCAGTAGAAATTCCTTCCTCTGAAGGAACTGTCCATTCATCATCCATTACAGTATTTGTTACAAGCTTCCTATTGTATCTGACCCTTTGAACAGTCCTTGACCATGCAAAAAAGTATCATAATAAGATGTGGTTAATCAATCATGTTCTTCTGGAAATTGTCATTTTTCATGCAAATTTCCTGATAGTAACTGCACAGATACTTTTCCCCACAAATAATCCATGCAAAGGTCATCAGCCACAAACTGTTCCTGTTTCCATAATATCTGTAATACTTGCCCATTTCAGTAAGTTTCTTACAAGAAAGAGTTCATCCTCATCTAGAATACAGAGGAAACATGACAAAGCTTACACAGCTTTCCCCTTGCTTTTAATGCATCAGCCACAGTCTTTTCCACTTCCTCCTCTAGAATGAGGCTGGGAAAGTCATCAAGGAGATGCCTTCATTCATTTCAAAAAGATTGTTGCATCAGGAAATGAAATGGAAAATTAATTAGTGCTGGTTTTCACTATGCAACGTTCTGGGAGATGGCTCCTTTGCTTTGTCACCAGTTCAGTTCTGTCCAAGTCCCAAGCCAGACATCAATATTTAATATACTTTATAGATGTCAACTGTTTTTGTTGGATCATTTATTACCTTTCTATTATGGACATAACATCCTAGTAAATGATGAAAAGTACCTGCTGGCTAAATGAAAACACCAGATGTAAAGAATTTTTTTTAATTTGCAAATGTATTGTAAAGAATGACAATATTTCCTTCAATTCTTCTTGTCAATGTCAGTTGTTGGCCAGAGAAGTGTTATGAGTAAGTCTGTCACGTATCTTATTACTAGATGAGCTGAAAAAAAGCTGAAACCAAAATAAAGACAGCTTTCAGGGAATTCAGCAAGTCTGGTTTTATTCTTCCCATTAGTGTAAATCTAGGATATCATCATGGAAATTGGTGCGGTTAGTGGAAAATGAATTTAAGTGAGGACAGAATTGATTGAATGTACAGGAGAAATGTAAGCAGCTGACTCTGAGTAGTGACTGTATTCTCAGTTACATTTGCCTTGGACTCTGGGTGCAGCATCTGATGTGCAGCAGGGTTTGGTCCCATCTGGGGTCACTTCTCTCTAGCTGCTGTGCCCTGCAGACCAGAGGGGAGATCCTCACCCAGGCAACTGCACTGTCGTGACTGACCTCCCTGGTTGGGAGACCCCAGGGCTGCTGAAGCCCTGCCCAAGCCTCTTTTAAAGTGCTGCATATCTGAGGGAGAGCTGCTGAAGGTGACACTCTGCTGCACAGGAGTCCAGGCAGCCTTGGGGCTGGCAGGCAGCCCAAGGGAATTGCCATCCCTGCTGCACGTGGGATCTTTTAGCACTCAGTGTGAGGAAGGTGTGATGGTAACCTGAAACTATTATAAAGTTTTCTCCTCTTCCTGTGCTGGTACTTTCCTGGAGGTACATTATTTCCGTATGACCATAATACTGACTGATCCTCTAAAATTCACGGAGCAGTGGTGTGAATCCTAGTGCAGCTACACTGGCAGTGTGTTCACCTGTAATGCAGTTGATTGACCTGTCCCACAGAGCAAGGCATGAACGGGAGTCCCTTGCCCAGCTAACTGTCCTGCTGCCTCTGCCCTGCTCACTTTAGCACAGCTCCCTGCCTTGACCCTTCAGGCCTCTGCCATCAGGACTGGTGCTGTTGTAGTGCCCGTGTGTTTACTCCACTTCAATAAGGTTAGAAGCCAGCAGTAAAAGCGCGCTTCAGCACAGCTGCTTGCTACTGGCACTGGTCAGATCAAATGAAGGGTGTGTGTTGGGGAAGATAACACGGCCCCTCAGGCAGGACAGGTGCTGCTGAATTTGCAGAACTGCTGTCCTGGTGTTAGGGCCAGTCACAGTAGTGATCTCTGTTACCCTGAGGATGGCATGACAACACGATTTGCCTACAGACTGGCATTGGAAACATGCCACCAAACCTGTTTCACCCCTATTAGCCCATGGCACAGCCAGGCTGATACCTCAAGTTTTCTCATTTCCACTGTTATGTCAGCCTGATAAACTTCTGAATCTTTGAAGACTGAGGTATTTTGGTTATTAGTGGAGTTTTCTTCATGCTGTTTTCCATATTCAGCTTTAATGTTCAGTGAAGGGAAGGTCCTGCCTGGTTCAGACTCAGCTCAGGCCAGAGGCTGCTGAGGGTGCAGTCTATCTGTCTCTGGATCATCACATAAGGCAGATGTAAAGCAGTCCTGACTGCAAGGTCCTGAAAATAAACTGTCCATGTTTCTTTCTCCCTGAGAAAGCACGTAATCAGATTCAGGGAGAGAAACCCTCCTTCTTGATTAAGAGATTGATGTACTAACATGCCCTAAATACACGTGAAACTGGAACTTCCATGTTAGGCATGTATCTTCTAGATTTAAAAGGGTTTGGAGTTGTTTGTATAAAGCTGTGGAGTCTGTAAACTAATCTTTCAAAGGTTTGGGGCAGGCATACTCTTACAATTTTTCTCCACTTGTGTAACAGGTTGGTAAAAAAAAAAAAAAATGAAGGTCAGAAATGTTATTCTAGTACAGAGTAACACCTAACAGTGGAGTTAATAGTTCTCTAAAGCAGTCACATTTAACCATAACATCCATAAAATCTTGTCTTAGTCCCTGAAAAATTAGAGAAAGAAAACTATCTTTTCAGTAAGTATTCATATTTAGATGATCTCTGAGATGTTCCCAAATAAGCTGTTTAAACAGCATTTTCATGCTATTTTTCCCCCATGGTTTTTCAGGGGGTTTTTTCCAATTCTTGTAACATGCACACAAATATCTCACCAAAATTATCTTGCTCTTCTTGCCCTGAAATGTTGTTCGGTTTTGGATGGTTGTGTAGCTGTTGATAACACTGGTAGCAATTGCTTCAGTCATGACGGCACAAAGAAAAGTAGTTGTCTCCTCGGTTTTATCTGAAAACCTCTGACCCCTCACTCCCCTCATGGGCATTTGCTGTTTATTGTAATATTTGACATGAAACTGAGAAAGAATTGAAAAGTGTCCTGGGGAGATGCCTCTGCAGAAAACAAGTTAATATCTGTCTCTTTGAAAAGAATATCATAAACTACAATTTTTCCTTAAATATTTGTATGTTTAAAAGTAATAGGTAGCTTTTTGCAGGTAGAAATACTACAGAAAAGAGGATGTGTTTTCTCAGCTTGATCTAAACTTCAAGTAAAACAGGATGAAGAATTTCAGGTTCACTGCTTGCAAGGAGCTGGAGCTGCAGCTTGTAGCATTTTAGTGTCAATTTAGGATGCCGTATGAAACCAGGGACTCACAAATATATCATGTTTAGGCAAAAATGAAGATTTCTTAAATACTCTTGTTGAAGAGATGTCTTGCAAAATATGAGCTATATTTATGACTATCATTCCAGAGCATGGTTTGACTTTCTCGATGGAGAGACTAAAACCAATCCCCTGCAACTTATCAATTTGTAAGTACTTATTTCACCCCTTTACAGTATCCAAGTTGTCTGTGGAAAATTTCTAAGTAATTTGCTATTCCTCTCTCACTGTGAATTCTTACTGTAGTACATTCAGGACTGCACAATTGCAAGGTAAATTAAAACTGAAAATATGACAAAGGGAAGTAGACCAAAACAAAGCACTGGTGTGAGATGTCATTACCTGCTGTTGGGAAAGCAATTCAAGACTTTCATACAATTGGTTGTAACATTTTGAGAGCCAAATTATGCTGTCAGAAAAAAAAAATAGAAGTAATTTAACGCATCAGAAAATCTTGGGAAAAAAAGAGAACCCACGACACATAAACACACTGGCATGATAAAGATATTTCATCATCTGTCATAGGAACATGGCACGTTTCAACCTCTGAATGACACTGTTCGGTTGCATGTCTGTTCAATATTAAATGTTAAAATAATTTGTCGTTAAATAAAAACTTTCTCTCTTCTATTTTAAGTCTCTATATGTTGTGCTATAGCCTAGTGTTTATTTAAGAAACCTTAATATAGATGGGTATGCAACAGTGGGAGAGGGAAAAATTAATTACAGTATGGAACAGATAAAGTCTGTCCTTGTACACAGCCAAGAGATAAAACATTGTATTGGTTTGACAAAGAAACCTTCCCTGATTATGCTGAAATCTTTTATGAGATGTTCTCGAAGTACTCCAACAAGGCTGTCACATGAGAACCCATAACTTACAAACAAAGCCACAGACAAGATGCAGGTCTATGACTCGCTGTGCAGCTTGGTTTGGCTCCTGTAATTACCTCTCTGTGTGTTCTTCCTCTTATAGGGAACACAGGGAAGCTCAGCTATCAATGGAAGAAGAATACCAAACAAGATGCCAAACAATTTGTCTTTACACAGCACAAATGCAGGGGGGAAAGGGCAAGAAAAGAGACAAGACACAGGGTCCAAGCTCCATGTAGAGGTGAAATGCAGAAGAATGGGGTCCCCAGGGGGTTTTGGGACATGATCAGGAGCTGCAGCTGAGTTAAATGGGAAAACTAAAAAAATTCCTATCAGTAGACAATTCCTGGTTTTGTTTGAAATATCATCAGTGTGGTATGCTGCTGTTTGCAAACCTTTCAGATGTGTGAGCTCAGGCAGAGAACAGCAAGCCTATGCTGTAGAGTCTAATATGGTATTAGCAATGTCAATCCAAATAACAGAAGTAAAAAAAGTTATTGTAACACAGCTGGTATTGTTTGGGAGGACAACGTCTTCAGATTTTACACACACACAGGACAGAAAAATGGCCCAATGCAGTTTGAAGTGCCACCATCCACCAAGCTTTTTGAATTTACAGCCCTTGAAGCTACACAACAGACTGGAAAGGAAGCAATCTTGTGCTGAAAAACTCCATGCTACTATGCCAGAGAGCGTACAGGTGCAAGGTTGCAAAGGGCCAGACTCTGCTATGGTACATTTATCTGATGCTATCACTGGGCAGAGCCGTTCCTGCAGGAGACAAAGCCACTGAATGAGGTGAAACAAGTCTTAAAGCCCATGGAGAAAACAATGTTACTGGTGGTGTCTAACTGAAGTTGGGAATTCAGGAGAGAGACTGACAGCTGCCAGACTTACCTCAAGCTCCGAATGTGCCTCTGCAAGAAGTGTATTTCTGAGAGTAAGAAGGGATCTTAATGGCCCCAAAACCGCTGAGGCGATCACCATATATTATGGCAACTATCAGCATTTATGTTTTGCACACATTTGATACTCTCCTCTAAAAATACCCAAGTGGTGCTGAATGCTGGATGACAACAGGATAACAAACCCCCTGAATTGTGATCACTTCCCTCTGCATCCAGCTCCCCAGTTTGAGGCTAGAAAGTGCTGCATGCTCCCCTTGGTATCATGCACTGAGAACCTTAGCAAAACAAAATGGTTTGAATGATATCACTGAGGGGTTTTTTCTGTATTATATTCTGGGAAATACAAAGTGAGAGGGTTAGATCATATTTTAGGCCACAACAGGTAAATCAAGAGAGGTGTGTGCATGAAGTGTTTAAGTTCAGGGTGCTGCTGTTTAATGGACTGCAGTCACATATTGCAGCATGTGTACATGTAATTGTCTCCTAAACTGGAGACCGAACCCTTAAGGTTCTCTTGCCACGCATTACCTCTCCAAACAAGAGACAGCAGTATAATACGGTATTACCAAAGTAAATGATTCATTCTGATATGCTACTTAAAACATGCCAAGGACATTAGCTACAGCTCAGCCAAAAACTCTGTCTGAAACAAACGTTGATCTGATGAAGTCCTGCATTAATTTTTAAAACATAACAGCAGGGGGCAAGGAGGGACAGGGTTTTCTTTGCGAACTAGCTGCTTACACAATAGAAATGAGGTATACTTTTAGTGCTTACTGTTCTTTTATCTAAATAATTCTCTCCAGAAGCTCTAACTGCAATGGCGAAGTTCTGAAGAATTCTAAGGATTTTAAAGTTCTTATTTCAGAATAATTCAGTTTTCAGTACATAGTCTGGAAAATGCATTCTGCCTTGCACATTGTGCATAAGATTGCAGAAATGTATTTTTAGAGTCATGAGCTAAATTATCATCTGGCTCCATGGGTATTTCAGCTGCATTACATGCATTTGATCTGAATGCAGCCCATTGCTTACTTTTTTCCCCCTCAGATTATTCAGTGGCACTTTTCCTATATGCTTATAGCATGCAACCTATCCCTAACATCTGACTAAATCTTGGATTTTCAGTCATCTCGCATACTTGTAAGTTCTTCACATTTTTTGTTACTTTGCTTACAGCTAATTATTCTGGATACAGCACAGTCTATTTATATGCTTTGTAAACACTCCCTCTTCCAAATGTTTTGTGGTATCATTTTCTTCAGTGTCTTTATGGATGACTGTCAAATGAGGGAAGCAGCTGAACTGAAGAGGCATAGGAGAGAATGGAAAATAAATTCCCTAGCATCAACAAGGGAGCAATTGTCAGTGTTAGCAACTATTTTCCCCATAACTATTCTATTAAATTACTTACAAATCTGGAGTAATATGTTACCTGCTGCTATGCAAAATGAAGATTAGATTTTTTTTTCCTGTCAGAGTTCTAAGTGAAGTAACTTCAGTGCATAAAATCCCGCATTGTAGAACCAGCAGCTTTTACAGAATCACAGCATCATCAAAATTGGAAAAGACCTTCAGATTCTCTTGTCCAACCATCAGCCTAGCACTGCCATAATGACTCCTAAACCATATCCCCATATGCCATATCCAGATGCCTCTTGAATGCTTCTAGACACGGTGACCCCACCACCTCCTTGGGCAACTTACTGCAGTGCCTAACCAGTCTTTCAGAGCATCCAGGAGAGATGCTGCAGGTTTCACCCCCTACACTTTCTGGAGGTCCTAGGGTGTGGTACCCACCTGGGGGATGTGGAGCACCAGAAGAAGGTTGCAGGCCTGTGAAAAGTCCAGGATCCTGTAAGGACTCCAGTGTGCGGTGTGAGGTTGCAAACAAAAATCAATGCTGGTTCTTTGACAAGTTCTAGACTTCTCGGCTATGAAGGAGATCATTCATTAAACTGTTGCATGTGTGTTTGGGTCAACATGGTGCAGTTACTCATCTGTTGTTCAACTTTTGATTATGTCTAAGCCAAAACTGGATAACTAAACAACCATAAGGTTTTAACAGCTCTCTGTAATTAGAGTGATCCAGGCACATCTGGCTTGATGAAATTCTTTGATCCAAGCAGAAAAAGAAGTCTCATCTTTCAAATGTATTCATATTTCTTTCTATTTTTTTTTTAATTTCTGAATGAGTATTTATGGGAGGATTTTATTCAGTTTCTTACATGACATGAGTGGGGAGGAAGGAAGAGTTATCTGAAATAATTCAGGTGGAAGACTGTGTCTTTTACTTTCCTGCAACAGTAGTTCTTGCTTACATACTTAATAAATTTTAAATAACTGAAGAACAGGATCAAAATTTCATCTCTAAAAATAAGGTGATGAAACAGGCTATTAAAAATACTACGCTATATTGGTGGTACAGCTGTAAGGGATTTAAGAAAATTAATTATATTACTATTGTAAAAATATCAGCCTTGAAGATAGTGCCAATGTATTTGAGTCTTCAGTTCCACATATTCATCTGTCTGGTATTTTCAGAAAAAGCAATCAACTTAAAATCTCTTCCTCTATAGAAATTTTTTTCTTGCCATTATAAATGCCTGATGTAAAATTCTTAATTTGGAAATTTAATGTTCATCATACAAAAATACCACGTTGTACTTGACAATACTTTTGGCTTTCTTAATCCAGAGATTCCGAGAAACCAAACAATAATAAGCTTTTTTTTGTTTTGTTTATTGAGAGCTAAAGAGTAGTGAAGAAATCCTTACTCATGTGAGAGAAGAAAAAGGTGGGAAATAGTAAAATTTCTGTTTTCATTGATAATATTAATACCTGTCTGGAAACTCCTGTTTTGTTAAACATCATCAACAATTGTCATCAGTTTTACATTACTCCATTATTTTGCATAATTTAAGTAGGCTGTGTGTTAAAAGGCTCAGGATATTTAAAAACCACTAAAGAGAATTGGTGGGAAGTTGGAGGAAACTTTCTGACGTAACAGAGGAATAATTTATTTTTGATGGTTGAAATTGGTCAAATTATTTATGTTTTTGTGATTAAATTTCGCTCTTCCAGAAGATGGAGTTCATAACCATTCATAGTATGATATTATTTCTCTTTTGAAGTTTGAGCAGGGAAAATTGACTTCTTGTGGCTGTCTCAAACAACTATATTTTGCTTAATTTTGAAGGTCATAAACAGGAGCCTCATGGAGTTGTCTGCTTTTATAATTCGAGAGAAAATTCTCTTAAGATTTTCAATATGAGAACAAGTCCTTTTACTCTAAGGCAGAGATTTAACGTGGTGTTAGCCATTAAGCACCAGTATCTCACCTCTCATCAGGTGAGAAATGGAGGCCCAAGGCTTCTGCAAATTCCCCTTGCTGTTGTCAGAAGCTAACTTTGCAGAAGCAAGCTAAAGCTCTCCTTTTAGTTATTGCAGAAGAATCACGTATTTTTGGCTGCAGGGCAGCAGCGTAAGAACCCACTTAGCCCCATGGATGGAGGCAGAGATGACCAGGAAAGACACTTCTAGGACTAATGAACTGTGTAGTGAAGCATCTCCCACAGTTGCTGAGGAAAGAAGGGGAATGTCTTCAAAAAGGACTGGCCTGATGCAGGGCTCTCTGTGGCTTGGGAATGAAATAATTCTCAGATGACTGCGTTGGTTCTTCCAGATGTGTGAGCAATTTTTAGTGCTGATGATATTTTGCTAGCAGGCTAAGAGCACTGTGTAAGTGTGGATGGTTTCACTGCAAACGGGCTCCAGTTTTATTCTTTTACAGAGAATGGTTTTCAGGAAATACCTGCAGATTTTATCCTGCAGAAAGGTGTCCTATAAGACATGTCAAAGGATTTTTTGACCCATATGTGAAAGGGTGCAACAGAGCACTACCAAGGAGGTTAAGCAAGTGTCCTTGGGTGCTATGAGCTCATGTTTTTTTCATATAGACCAACCCCAAATTTGCAAAAACAGTCTTTTGCTTCCTTTTACTGCTGGAGACAGTGCAAGTTTTATACAATGACGGAGAACTGGGACCTTTTGGGGAGGGCTCCTGCTTTGGGCAGGAAGCCCAAAGCAGGGAAGCCTTAATGCAGGGGACTCTGCCAAGGTTTCTGAATGTCCATGGCAGGAAGTCACAGCCACCATGGTAGTGTGGGAATGCTCCTTAAACACGCCTGCTGAGGCCTGTTGCTCTCAGCACACATCAGTAGGGATGGTAGGATGAGACTCTTAGTCATATTTATGGACTTCGCCTACCAGGGTTTTTTCAGTTCAATGAGTATCCCAGAAAATACCTCATGTTTAATACATCTTTGTGCCTGTAGGAGTGGGTGTCTTCGCTTCCTGCCTGGATGGCAAAACATTCCATCAATGATGGAATAAAGATTAACCAAAAATGAAAGTCATTGAGTTTTCTCTGACTCTTCTTCGTTTTAGTTTCACCAGTTGTTCTTAGGCTCCAGAGCCCCTCTTTGAGATGGAAATTTACCGTGCTTCTCTCTTGGCAGTTTGGTCTATTCAGTAATTAGTGTCTACTTGCTTCATGAGCTGTTCCCATGGTCCCTTAGTTGTGCTTGTTCTTGCTCTTTTATTTTCTGTTCCCTTATTACTTTCCTAGTAACTGCTACTCAGGCTCCTCTCTTCCTTTAATATTTTCTTGTGTGTTTGGCTACGCTTCTCTGCATTCTTGGTATGGCATATGATGTGCCATCACTAGAACAAGATGTCACAGCTTTTCAGCAGATGGAAGTGGAGTTACTTCTCCAGAAGGCTCTGCTTCAATTGCCTGTTTCAGCTCTCTCCACATGAGTTTTTGCTCTGCTTCATGGTGGGTCTCTGCTACAGCAGTGACTTTCCAAAATGAATAATACCTGGACTTGTAAGCAATTACAAGTATCTTGGCTTTAGTGAGCCACCTTTCCCAGCTGAAGCCACTGGAATTTTGTGGTCTGGAGTCTCTACTCTGTCTTGCAGTTCACTGAGACTCTCTTCTATTTCTTGCTCCCAGCTGGATATATTCCCTTGTTTGTTTTAACTAAGTATCTTAAAGAATCCCACTGGTCTATATGGTTATTTGTGGCTTGGCATTTTTTTCAGTCCTCGCTCTATCATGCCAATTTTTTTTTTGCTCTGTGTGCCAGGACCTCTTGAGTTTGGTTCCCTATGCCTACAGCATTTCTCCTTTCCTCCCTGAGCTCCTTCCCCTCACAGGTTTTTGTGTGTTGGTGTTGTAAGGTAGAAAAGTCCTCTTCACTCTGAATGCTTCAGAATGTAAATTGATGTTAATTTTCTCTTTAGTTTCCTAGTTGAAAATTAGAAAGGTTAGGATTAATCCAAATAGTCATCATCTGTGCTCTTTAAAGGCATTTCCAGATTTTTGGCATATTGAAAACTACCAGAACGTAACAGGCATACCTAGAGAGAGAAGACAAATGCTGGTCATTACAATTTTTTTTCATTTTCTACACTGAATAGGCATGTCTAATCATTTCAGATCTGAAGTCCCCCTTTCTCCAATTTTAGCTGATTATTGTCAAAGACATGCTGTAATCCTTTCCATTTCTTGTATTTCTTAATCACATTTGATAGCTTGGTAACTTTCTTTAACCAGAGCAATGTGTTAAACTTTTTTTTGGCTGCCACAGAGAATTCTAAGTGATTTTGTTGAACTAGGTTCCAGCAGTTTTGGTAGGTAGCCTAACACCATATACTGTGGTGTGCAGAGAAAATCGGTTCTCCAAAGGGAACTCAATAGCAGCATGGACCTTCTGCCAAAAATTCCTAATTCTGGGACAGTACCAGGAAACTTGCGTGGGTCCCACTCTGCTCCTACTGAAGTCAAAGTCTAAGCTCCTCCCAGTTGCAGAGGGATAAGGTTCAGGCTCCAACACTCAGTTCTCGCATTCCAATTTCACACATTTTCCTTCAAATTCTTTTTTTTTCCTTTTATTTTTAGGCTCTGGCAATGTACTAACCTTTGCTCTCTCTTGTACATTTTCTGGAAGGCAAATTACAGATAGGAACCATTTCCCTCATCTCTCACACTGTTTAAGAGTAGCTCCTGTTTTGTGCCCCAAAGCACGGCTGGAACTCAACAGCTGTAATATGGAGTGACAGATGAGCAAGTCAGATCATGAAAGGAGGAAAAAGCTGCTGGTAAAGGAGCAAACAAACAGAAGAAAAGCTTGTAATCATATCAGAAAGACAAGAAGTGATGTCTTGAAGGAATTAAATTTTTATTTCAGTAATCCCTGAGTTTACTTAGAAAGATAACGAATCAGGGATAGGCTGTAGACAAGCAGGAGAAAGCAGATGTGAAAAGATGGGATCTTGGGACATTTGCCATAGGAAATGAAACCCCAGCATCACTGTGTTGCAATAAGTGCTAATAAGTTTGGAGCTTGACCATGTCTTACGTGTGTTTAAGTATACACACTGCTATATATAGCTCTAGAAATAAACACAAGTAACCTGATAGCTTTAAACATAGTCAGTTTTCTTATTAGTCTGTAAGAACAGTTGGAAGAAGCAAGTGTAAGAATAGAACTGATACTGATTTTGCCATGAAGCTTAGAAGAGATATGGAGTTGATCTTAAACACAAGGCGATGGGCAGCAAGTTGGGGACTGCTAGACTGTTTCCAATAGTGCCACACTGTTGGAATCACTGCCTGACATCAGGGAAGTAGTTTAATTCCCTTTTGCTTTTTCATTTGCTTTTTCATCTGCATTAGATTGTGCTAATTTCTTCTGTTAGGAGCTGCTGTAGGGTGTTAATACGGAAGGAAAGCAACTGAGCTGCAGAGTGATGGTCACTTCTCAACAAAAAGAAGTGCAAGAGTTTCCAGGTGGAGAGACACAGTGAAGGGAAGAGGGAGCATCCCTTACACATTCCCAACCCGTTTGTGGACACATGACTTGGAGACACAAGCTGTGTGCAGTGAGGAAATGGAAGGTCCCAGGTAACCCTCCCCCTGGCCTGTGCCTCCCTGTGGCCTGACCAGTCCCCTGGGCTCCTTACATGAGCATAGCCAGGGACTTTGTCCAAACAGCCTAAAAGCTGTGTTGAACCCCAGCAAGGGCTGTAATGAGGACACAAGGAGCAAAGTGCCAATAAGAAGTCAAGAGTCCTACTTTGTGAACTTAATTTTGTAGTTTTGAATATAGAAACTGAGCAACCAATTCTATTTTTTAAATTTATGATGTTTTAAGTAACTGCATAATCAGGGTCAGCAAAGCTTTATTTACACTCTGTATGTGCAGCTGGCAAGAATCTCAAATTGTGCTTTCTGCAGTCCAAATGCTGCTGGAAAGGGAGATCTCTGCACGTAATGTCCCCAGCCCACCTCACCATGTGTTGTAGGTTGGCTCCTGTACTTGTCAATGTGCAATGAAACAAGGGCAGGATTTATCCAGGGTCACTCTCAGGGCAAAATTCTCTCCATAATATCCCTAATGGTAATGCTAAAGGGTTAAGAAAACAACTATTTTTCGACTGCATACTTGACATCTTATTTAAGAGAGTGATAGATTTCAGGGAATAGCACCAAACACAATCAGTAATGTACATGTGTTAGTTCATCTTAATGCTAATAAACAAAACCTAAATGAAATATAATACTTCTGTTGTTGGAAGCCATTCAAGTGTAATTTAAAACAGAAGGCTGACAAGCACTCTATTGCAGTAGTGTCCAATATCTCCCTGGGCAGGTACCATGTTCTCTTCAGTGAAATACACATTTTCACACTTTGTTGTCTGTTTGTTTATTGTGAGGTACTTAGACAGGAAAGCGAAATGTCAGCTTTTACCTTTAACTTTCAAAAAGTGAAGTAAATATGAAATCCTGTAGCCAATGAGACTATATAGATTCCGAACAATTCAAGGTATTGAAAATTAATTTGAATGTGAGATCAAACACCCTGTTGCATTGCCTGAAAATAATTTTTTCCCTATAACTTTGGTTTCTTATCCACAACAAAATTCAGCGGCTTAGATCTGCTCTTGGTTCCCTCACAATTTTCCTCTCCATCTTTTTGCCAGTTCCCAGCTACTTGGATCACCCCGAAAAGTACTTTTCAGCTGAGTGAAGCATCCTCATTGACAATACAAAGTTCTTCTCTTTTAGAGCATTTCCTCATGTCCTATCAGTTCTTTTATGTTTTGCTCTTTGGGAATATGTTTTATTTTACTTCATGACATTTTTCTCTAAGTTACCTACAACTAGAAGGTATTTGCTGCCTGTCTGATGTGAAATATTTGTTCTTGTAGCACCCAGTAAGAGCCAAGTACCATAACCCTAACTCACATCAGATTTCCGCGGAGGTTCATGGAAGTTTTGCCGAAGTTGAGCTGCAGGATTTGACCGCAGGTTTACTGTACAGTGTGTACATCAACCTGTGGTATTGCTTAACTCTACCACTTTTGTTTTTAGTGACAGTTTGCATAAAGACGTCTTTAAGGATAAAGTTACAATAGGCTGTGTTACACGGACAAGGTAAGAAAACTGGAAATTAAAACGAAAAAGACCTTTATCTCTCTAGGAAGACAGTGAATGGTGTTGTTTTTCTTTTGGCATTTTAATGCTACTGAATTACATCTCCTCTTCAAACAATGTTCAGGATGTTTCTGGACCCAACTCCAGTCATAGGCGAGATACAAGCCCTCCAGCGCACTCAGCTTTTTCTCTTTATATCGTTTCATCATCTCCCCCACGCCGGTCCCCATATTTTAATTTAACTCGCAGATTCCTGCCGAATCTCCCCAGCTGGAACCCATCGGCTCTTCACGCCCTCCGGATGCACTAAACGGCATCACCTGTCCCAGCGTTGCCGCTCGGGCCGCCCGCACCTGGGCCGGTCTGTGCTCGGCTCGGAACCGCCGGCGGCGGGTGCGGGTCGGGCTCCTCTCTCGGATGCGGGTCGGTGCCGGGGGAGCGGCGCGGGGCAGCGCACACCATACAGGGCCGGGGCCAGGGCCCAGCCCGCCCCGGGGGCCGCATGTGCTGATGTAATCGCCAGGCAGCCAGCGCTGAAATTCAACACCGCAGCGGGCGGGAGCTCCGCCGGTGCCGGGGCAGGCGGTGCAGCGCCGCTCCGCCGCCGGACTCCGCGGGCAGCCCCGGGGCGCCCCCGCCGCCCGGCC
>VXAY01002814.1:358169-404838 GCA_013399855.1 Oxyruncus cristatus | reverse complement strand
TCGGGGCCGCCGGGGTTTCATGGGCAGGAGCTGACCCTGCGGCGGCGCGGCGCTCGGCTTTCCCTCGGATCTCCGCTGCCCGGGCAAATGCATACAAATGCATTTGGGAGCCGAGAGGACAAGGCGAGGACGCATCTCTCCCGCGGCACAAACGTAAGCGGGAGCCGGGGAGGCGTGACGGCGGCGACGGGGCGCATCGCACCGCATCGCATCGCCACCCCGCCGCGGGGCGGGCAGGGCACGGGGGCTTGGGCTCCGCTCCCCTCCGGGGACAGCGGACCGTGACCCCGACGGGCTGTGTCTTCAGCCCTACCTTCCGAGCGCCAGCCGTAACCCCGCGGGGTCCCCAGTGCCCCCGGCGGACCGGCGGGGGGCTGGGTCCTCGCACGGACACCGTCTGTGCCGCTGGCTGTGCGTCTCTCCCCTCCGCACTCTCCCATGTCGTCCTGGATGTGCCCTGTCCCATCCAGCACCCTGGCGTCGTCCTTCCCCCACCCGAGCTCACACCAGCAGCCTGGCTCTGGGGTCCCCGGGGAGCGGGGACAGCCTGACCCGCGAGCCAGCACACCCCTGATCCCCGAGGGGGGATGGAGGATCTCGGTGGCCGCAGTGCCCACAAGGAGCCTGGAAACTCCTGCGCCCGTTTGGTACCTAGCTCTTAAAACACAGCAAACAACCAAAACATGCAGAATTTACGCTGAAGAGCTGAGGTTACTCTCTTAATAACAGAGATGGCCAGAAGAGGTGCTTTGGGTTTATGTGCTTCTACAATAGGCTGAAGTACTTCTAATGCATCCTCATCTGTGGTGCAAAGTAGAGCTCCTCTCTCTTTTGCCTAAAAGCAGCCTAGGCAAGATGACTGTGAATTTATGGTAGTTGTAATATTAGAGAGATTACCATTACGTGTCTGTCTTTGTAAGGCACTAATTTTGTTCTGGCTGTGTCTTAAACTAAATTTGCTGAGTTCTCCAAGCAGGACAGAGGGATTTGTTTTGTATTGTAGTGAGGATTATGCTGCCTAAGTGTACCTGGTGTGTAATTGGGTGCACCAGAATGCTTGTGAGCAGTTACGTGGCTGTCTGAAGGTGGCCTTCCCAGGAGAACTGTGTGTTCAATGAATGTGTTTATGGGACTTGTTCAGGAATTGACTGAATGCAATATAAAGAATGGTTTTATTGGATAACTGTAAATGGATGTTGCTGATGGAGAAACATAAATTGCGTCACAGGAAAGACAGACAGTAGCCGAGATGCAGTTTACTCAGGTTAAAAATCTGACATAGCTTCAGAATATATATCTATATACGTCTATATTGTTTACCTAATTTACTGATCTAGAGAGAAAGCAATCTGTTTAATTGTCTGTGTTAAGAAACCAGAATTCCTTGCAAAAGATCAGGTTTCCTTAGCATATGTCAAACTAGTAAATCCCTTGCAACCCTGATCACCTTTTTGTTGAAATGCCATTAGGTCAGGCCCGTATAGGGGTTTCTCTTCAGGTTAAAAAAATAAAACAGCTGCATAACTTCTAAATCTCTCACCAAGTTTCTTGACAGAATATTTAATTTTAAAACATGAAGAGCCTTGTGTCAGCCTTGTTTTTTTGCAAGCACTGAGTTGTAGAACATTTGAGGAATGATCTACAAAATATATAGAGACAAACCCTGTGAAAGAAGTATTTCACGTGAGTGGGAATTTGAGTTGCATAATCTGCCTTAATACACAGGAAAATGGTGTACACTATCTAGAGAAGAAATCTAGTGTAAGAAATCAGATTTACCCATAAAACAACTTTTCTTAGGTCACTGCTCCTCTCTCTACCTCTCACCTTATCTTGTATTTTTACCATTTTCCATTCATTCAAATCGTGAACTTTGGCTAAAGGTTCAGGAGTTTCCCCCCCTTGCTGGCTAGTTGCATGGTGCCATCTGTACCCAGAGGGCACGCGACTGTCACCCTGAAGAGGCTGTTGTTTCCCCTCAAGCCATGTTGATAGAGGGTCTTTTAAAATTTGAGAAGGAGCACTGGACCCACTGCCTAATCTCATTAGAGTAGCAAAGAAAGTTATCTTTCTTTTCACATCTTGAAAGATAAGGTTTGTAACAGCTTGAAGTCTTTGAGAAGCTCAGATCACCTCTGTCTAGAAGGTGCTATGACCTTTCCCAAAGCCCTTCTCAGGCTGGATGGACCCAAACTGGGCCATTCACCTCAGCAGTTCCCAGATGAGATCCAGTGAAACAACGCAGATGAGGCAAGTGCTGATATTTAAACCATCATCACTGCTGAGTGCAGGGTTGAATGCATCTGGGGCAGTTACATTGGGGACAAGTTCTCCTGTCTTCTCTAGTGGTATTTCTTCCTTTAAACTGCATATTTAGGAAACCAGAATGGAACCCTAGTTACACTGAGCTCTGTATGCTGCTGAATAGTCTTCAGAGGATAGAATTTTTCATTGTTGCTTGCCAAACTTGCCATGAAGCTTATCAGTTTCCTCATCCATCCATCACCTCTAATGCAAAAAACCCCCGTGGATAGTTGCTGTCCACTCTGCAGGAAGAGGCAAACAGCCACAAGATGTCAAAGATTATCAAAAAGATAAACTCAGTTTTAAGTGGTAGAATAGCTCAACCACATTTGATAGTGCATTCCTGCCGAAGATTTATAGTGGCCCTCAACTTGAGCTTGCATGTAAAATAAAGATTAAAAGATAGGAGAAGGGGAGGAAGGCTTTAGGATAGGACATAGCCAAGGTGTATTGGAACAGCTTCATGTGTGATGTTTAAATGGGGAAAACACAGCCAGCATTTGAGTCAGCTGGAGTCTTCCTTACCACATGCTTTTGCATTTTTCTATTGTTGTGTCCCAACAGGGCAGGTCTCCCCAAGATCTGTGGGCTCAGCCAAGACAAGGAACTAAGTTCCTAGGAGCTGTGGCAGATGATGGATCAAATCACATACAAGTTATGCAGCAGGGAGTCTGAGGTCTTAGTGGCTATGCTGGTGTGTGAGTGGAGACTGAGACCTGACTACTCTGCAGCTTAAAATCTGCAAATGTAAAGAGTAGTCGTCTTGATCAAGAAGAGAGGGTTGCACAAACGATTTCTCTCAAAAAGACAGAATTTCATTGTTTCATTTTCAACCATGGAGAGTTCACTTGTACAACTTCACTTTAGGTTGCACGTGGTTTCATTTACAAAAAGTTTTACTTGTGAAAAAAGACAGAAGGAAGACTAACTTTTCCCACACCTTAGAGGACCTCCAGCCCTGTGGTTGTCTCTGGTCCCTGTTTTTTCTCTTAGTTGTTCACTCATCTGTTGTCGACATTAGCTGGAGAGCACTGGAGACACAGACATGTGTCTTTACCTCTAACTAAATGTTCCTGTATATCCAGTTACATCTGTGTAATTTGCAGCCTTGGGAGCATTTTGGAATTTCTTGCTTTCCTACAGTGTTTGCTGGGAGGTGACAGAGGCATATACCTGACACACACAGCTTTTTACCTGGCTGGTGTTGTGGAAGAGGCTATTGTAATGTTAAGAGGAGTCATCTTTGAATTTTGGTCTCTGGGGTTGTTTGAGCATTCTTATTTTGGAGGTGGCTAAAATGTCTTATGTGATTTTTAATTGTAAATCCATTTTGCACCTTTAAAAGTCAAATAGAGAGTTGTCCTAAGTTTTAGCTTATGCAGTGCAATGCATGGACTTTCTTTCTGACACAGCTATCTCCTGTCACTGAGCTTTTCATTAGACCAAAAGATGATGCATTGTGTGATGCAGAAACTATGAATTTGAATTCTGGCCTTCAGAAGTGAAAAAACTGAAGTGAGTGTCCTGTAGCTGATGAGCTATTTGGACAACAGTCAGTGTTAGGTCTTTTGTAGGAGTGGCAGAACTGCCCCAGTAGACGCTTTGTGGCTGCAGCAGGAGAAAGCTTGAAGGGAGGAATAGCTAGGGACTGCAGTAGTGGTTAATTAAGCAACATGCCCTTACAGGCATGTTGGGATTTGTAAGGTGTAGTTTCCACCCTTCTCCCCTTTTATAATAAGAACTGAAGCACTGATGCATATTTTTGAATATCCTATACATTCTGTGCATTTTCTTCTAAAAGACATATCTACAGTTTACCAGTGGCAATGATGACTATTGTGTCTTAATGTTCCTTAAATTATTCATTCTGATGGCCAAAATTTAAGCTCTAACAATATGAAAATCCACTTGATAAAACTAGGTTTTTGCTCTTTGGTTTTCATGCACTTGGATGTTTCTGGAACGTTTGAATTGCAAACCCATGAAAGGAATAGAAATATTTCACTAAATACTACTGTGTATATGTGCGTGTGTACACGTATACCCATGAAGGACCTTGTCTCTCTCTTTGAACTGTACGGTCCTTTTTAAAGTGGTAGGGTTTTCTTCCTGCCCTGGCAAAGTTACATCACGTGCAATTACAGGTGTTTAATTGCAACTGTGTTACTTTCAAATGCTCTTCATTCCAGATGCTCAAGTATCTGATTTGGTCCAGCAAACACTTCTAGTCACAATAGCATTTAACATTATGAAAAATCAGTGATGTTACATACCTTAATGAGCAAGAGGGTTGAGCTGTGGCTTGAGTGTGAGTTGAGTTGTTAGTGTATTTCTACTATATTTCTGATTTTTAAAAAATATTTCTTCTTAGAAGTAAATATAGGCTACTATAATTGTTACATACATCTGTACCGGGATATGCAACATTAACAGAAAATATATTTCTCATTTATTAAAAGATTCAGTCACTCATGAGAGTGTGATTGGATGTTAATCTGGCTAATTCGATAATGGGTAAGAAACAGCAGACAGTCTGTTCTTAATCATGGAAAAACAATGCTCTTGGAGCACATAATTTATATCAACCTTATACATATTTGTTGGAACAGCTGAACCATCAGTGTGCTATCAGCATTATTCTCATATGAAATCCAAAACACAGCACTCTACCAGCTACTAAGGAGAAAATGAACTCTATCCCAGCCGAAACCAGGACAGTGAGCCTATGATACCTGTCAGTTCTGTGTTTTCCTATCTGAGCATGGAATTTTTCACTCTGTCAAGAGCATGTCTTTCTTAGAGCATGCTAAAATTTTATAATACAAGGAAAAAAGTATGACATAACACGTTCATTTATGGGAATATGATGTGATATAGTGAGAAAACTGATAGCAGGTCAAACGTATTTAATGATCTCTATGGGCATTAACTTGTCATTTATTTTATGGTTTCTTTACATTAACATTTTTCTCTTTCCAGGAAGAAATTTACTACAAAGCAGCATTCATATTTGAAAGCTGCTGCAAGAAAATATAAAGCAGATGCAGTCATTTTATTAGTAAAAACCCATGTAAAAATACATGTACTATATAAGTTGTACAATGTGATGGCTTTGATTCAGGACTTGCTGAAGTCAGTGATATCTTGTCATGGACTTTGGATGTTGAATCAAGCTTCTAGTTCCTTGGATTTCTGAAACTGTAGATGTTTTCTCACATTTTTTTTTTTTTTCTTTCCTTCTTTCCCTTTTAGGAAAGCTCTCCTTTTTATTGCAGTATGTATAGCTGTGGGTGTTGCACAAGTACCCGAACAAGGTGAGAATGCTTTGTTTATAACAGGACATTTGTATAACATGTTATTAGATGAAAAGAGTAAATGGCTGTTACTAGTAACCTTAGGTTCAGTTCCTTAATTCATATGACTTAAAGAAAATACCAACTACAGCATAATGAGAGCAAAAGATTAAAGTAACAAGTTTGGGAAAAAAATGACCTTTGAAAATTACGCAGATTTTGTGTCTATGAAATTGCTTACATATTTAAGCAAACTCTTCATAAAAAAGAAGCCTTGTACAGTGAAAAGGCTTTGATTGTGTCTTCATTGCAAGTGGGTGTCCTTGGGGGTGGCAAGCTATGACTGAGTTACCTTTGCACTTAAGACTTCAGGCAAACCACTGTGTATAATAAGGGCTTAGTCTAGACTGGCATCACTAAAAAATGTGAGATTTGGTATTCATTTGGCTTTGCATTCAGATGCAGATGTTAGTGAGGAAATAAGGTCGCCTTGTTTTTAGTTTCTTTTTTAATCTACCAGCTGTTATAACAGCACCAGATGTGCAGCCTTCTCTGGGAATAATAGCATCCTGAAGTGGCAGAGTCTAACATGCCCTTTAGTCATGTCTTATTTGCCATGAGAGTGGCAGCATCAATTCTCTGCCCTGTTCCTTCACTGTACAGGTGAAGCAAGAAATAGGTCGTCCTTGGCTGGTGTGTGAACTACAAATACTCATCTGAACATGAACAGCTGGGTTGTGTGGTTAAGACAAGATTCATTCCTGATAATGTTTTGTTAGAGCCCTTTGGGACATCTCAACAGCCTCCCACCATTATTCTCACCAATGCCTTTTTCCAGCTCCTCATTCCCAGATATTGGTAAAACTTGCGTTTCCTTTCAGTTGTGGTTTTTTGTTTTGCTTTTTCCCCCCGTTGTCTTTGTAGTTATGCCTTCCATTAGTTGCCCGTTGTTTGCCTGGTAATATTGGTTGTTGATTTTTCACATCCAGCTCAATGGAGGCCATATGCTTTTGAGATGATGGGATTTTCCCAGATTTTTCTAATAGCTGAGCCAAGTTCTCATCGGAGGAGGGGCAGCACCATTAAATGTGTGTGGCCTGACTTGCTCCAGGCCTGCAGGGATGGAAAGGGAAGAGGCTGTTTTCGGGAGGCAGTTTGCAGTTTCCCGGTGTAGCGGGAGCAGGTGAGGGATGCCAGAGGCAGGAGTGCAGGGATGGTTTGAGTGTCTTCATGCCTCCAGCCCACCCTCCTCCTTTGCAAAGAAATAAACCATTTCTCGCACTTTTCACATGCCTCAGCCTGAGAATAGTTTTTCTACCAAAACTTCAGGCAAGGACTGTGAAGGCTACAGGGCTGGGAGCCCAGCGACAGAAGCAAGTGGGTACAGTCCAAGGCTTACTTGCCTCTTGGCTGAGAATACCACCATGCACACAGCTTTCCAGAAATGGGGTAAAGCTTCCAGTCTTGACATGCTTATATGGAATTATTTTTTATTTTGTCACCATCAGAGAAAGGAGCTTTATTTTTGTGGTTGTTATTATTTTTCAGTAGCATTTCTAGACAGCCATATGAGAAGCCTTACGGAATGGAAGCTCCAGTGCACAAATGCCACATGCCATATAGGACTTCATTTTCTTTAAGCCCTTGCTTGGGATAAAAACGATGCATTGAACCTTAATGCATCTTGCTGCCCATGGGTAAATTTGGTCCCTCTTGCACTGCATTTGCACAGTGTGTAAAAGAGGTTGCAAAAGCAATTCAGAGAACAGCAGATTGAAGAAACCTCAAAAAAAAAAAAAAAAAGAAGCTCAGCTAAAGTATATCCTTCACTCTCAATTTATAAGCTGCAGAGCTAGCACTGTTGCGTTTGCACTGCTTAGTGTTTTTCCAGGAGCAGGATTGTCTGCCCATTAGGAACATGTTAACGCTTTGTTTTTTAATCTTTCTTGGCAGTTGCATTTTGAAAAAAAGAATATTTTGCCAAATACCAAGATGCTAGCTAATGAACACTCCTTCCTCTCCTGAGCTGATGAGACAGCCTGATGCTTTACTGGGGAAATTATGTCTTGTTCAGTTTGGTAGGCTGCTATTAATTGTGTTCAGTCAAATATATGTAAAGATACAGCCTCAGTCTTTAGAAATAGTGCTTTGAGGGTGGCTCAAGAACATGCAGAATTGATGTATCTCATTAGCTTTCCTGTGACAGCCACTTGACCTAGTGTCCAGGACAGCACTGGTTGCAGCCAAGTGTCTTAATTTACCCAATTGCAGATGCATCATCACTTAGAAAATGGGCAACCTGTTGAGTACTCTCAGTTCTGAGGGAGCTGAGTCTTTCTCTTACCCATACTGGTAAAGGGGAGGGGAGTAATGTGTGTATACTAGGATTGCTGAAACAGAGAAAGCATCTCAGATCTCCTACCTTCAGAGTCATCATGAGTATGGAGGAATGTGGGAAATGACCAAAAGAGATTGAATGAAATATGAGTGCTAAACAGTCAAATAGCAAATCCCCTCATTCCTCCCCAGTTCCTTTGTGGGATTTTTTTTTTTTTTGCCACAAGGGCGTCAGAAGATTTTTTTGCCAAAGCCCATGTTAGGTTTTCCTTCCCCTCGTGATGCAGTAAGGCTGTGAATTTTTAAAGTCCTCCTAGAAGGGGATAGCATTGGATACCAAAAACCTAAAAAAACTTTCCCTTCAAGAAGCTGGGCTGTTAGAATTTGGGGGGCTAATGGGTTGAGTAAACACTAAGTGAAGACAGATGTTTTGCAGGCATGGGTAAACAAAGAAAACTGACAACTGATAGGTAAAGAAAATAGTGGTTGTCATGCTGGGAGGAAAAATGAGTATTGCCTGCTCCCAAAATCCTGTGCACTGCCAAGAGCTTCTGAAAGCCTTAAAATAAAATAAAAATACATGTTGGACCAGAAATGAAATGACTGGCCAAAAAAGCTTGGAACAGCCTTTTGGCTTGACAGTGGGTTAAAAGGCAGCAAGTCAGCAAGGAATAATTAGTTTATACTTACTTATTTGATGTCATTTTTCACGTAATATTTATTTGTGTTTAGTGCTCTCAGGACCTGTCATTGTTCACAGAAATCTATTTGCAGAACATGGAGAACGTCTTATTCCTCATTTTGCTCTCTGATTTTCCTTTTTTTGATAACCTTTAAGCTATGTGCTGTTTTCAAATCAGAAGTGCCAAAAATTTGGCAATTTTGCTTGCAGTTTGAGATTGGTAGCAATAGGCTTGAATGTGATTTTAAACTGACTATTTTAGGGCAGTTTAAGGTTTTTATTTTATACATCAATTTATAATATTTTGGACATATCACATGCATTGTTATTTTCAAATACAAATATATCATTAACAATTTTTAAAAATACAAGTACTTGCCAAATATTTCAGGTTAGGATGTGATATTTAGGCACAACCTTAAGTTAGTTTATCACCTGTTCTCCTCCTGCAGTCAGCTGGCCCAGCCAGTGCACAGAAGTGCTGGAGCAATGTGTTCAGCCTCAGGGATTATTTGCATTGCCCAGAGCACAGGACCTGTGTTTCTTCCTAGCTTCCCTTTACAAGAGCAATGCAAGGACAGCTTTCTCCTCCAGAGCTACAGGCAGACCAGGCAGGACCAAGGTCCTGGGAAAGTGTGGTGGTTCATTAGCACATGCATTGCGCTTCGAAGCTCTACTGTAACCTGACCTCTAGTGTCAGTCTGACAGATAAAAATATAGCCATAGTAAATTAATTGCTCTGAGGGAAAACATCTTGAGAAATTGGCACACCCATGACTTTCTGCAATGATATGCTTTTTCCATACCTCTGTCTGCGCTGGCTACTCTCCAGGATAATCTTGGCCCATCTGTAAATCTCAAACATGACTAGAAACACTACAAGGTGTGTAATTAATTATCAAGATGTACAGTGCATTCAGGTTGATACTTTTGGTTCCAGTTTATAAACTACTCTCAAGGAAATCTCAGGCACTTTTTGTAATTTACCACTGAAACTAAGCCAACATCTGTCTATTCTTAAAGTTTGCTATGAATACATTCACTAAACAGAGAAAGGGAAACTGGGAAAGGAGACCTTTTTTCCACTGAAAGAATAAACATCCATTTGTTTCAGTTGCTCTCTTCTCTTAGTATAATAGAGAATCCTTAACTTTTCTTGCTTACTCCAAATTTTTGTCGTGCCATTTGATAGCTTTGTTTGCTTAATACAGGCACAATGTCCATAGTAAAAATACCCTCCACTAAGTGCTATAGAAAGTGACAGTGTCTGCCTGTCAGGCTTATTTGATCAGTGGAACTATTAGATACTACAAGTAATTTTTTAGTGTAAGTGCTTCACTGAAATTGTTCCAGTTAGTGGTGGAAAAAGACAGTACTGTACACTACTGTGCAATGCTGTGAAAACTAGGATTCCCTTTGTGCAAAAACCCAGAAAATTTAGGTTGGGGGGCCCTTGAACTTATCTGTTCCTAGCTCCTGCTGAGATCATGGTCAATGTTGAAGTTAGTTCAGGTTGTTTGGTCCTGTCCAGTTGGGCTTTGAAAACCTCCAAGAATGGAGATTACACAATGTCTCTGCCACCCTGGTCCAGCACTTGACCACTTTTGCGGTGAGAAGGCTTTTTCTTTGTATGGAGCTGGAGTTTTTTGTGTTGCAGCTTTTGCCTGTTACTCTTCAGCTTTGCTGTTTTCCCTATGGCCTCAGTTCAGATAATGGACAGTTTTAATTAGATTCCCCCAAACCTTTCCACCTCTAGGCCAAGCAAATGTAATTTCTTCAGCCTTTTCCCATAATTTAGCTCCCAACCTTCTTGTTCCTTATTTCCATGATTGTGTTTTGACTCAATCTCTGAAATATTTTGGTAATATCTTTCACAAGAACTCAGACAAGCAGTTTTGCTAATCAATCAATGCCATAAATGCTGTCTTATTTTGTGACCCTACAGAAAGGCTCCTGGGGACGTGAGGTTTAGCTCCTACTCAAGCCTTTGTAGTGTTTCAGCTGCATTATAAGACACCTATCAGTATCTTTATGTTCATCCTGAAGGAAGAAGGTGTCTATGCCCACCAACTCCAACATAACTAAATCTGATTTAGGCAATACCAAATGGGTTGGGTCACCTTGGACTGTTGATTGACCTAAAGTGTGTTCAATTTCTTGCCCCAGGACAGATATGATTTCAGTTTATCAGGGGGCTAGATAACTGTGTTTCTACTCAGTAGGTGAAGATATTTAGCCAGGTTAAAGTTGGAGGAACTGTAAGGTCCAGGCTAAGGAGAAGGTTAAAGCACAAAGCCCACATTGTATGAGGCAGTAGAGAATCCAACAAAGAAAACACCACTGCCCATATTACTCTGTAGGAGGATCTCTTCCGACTTCTATATGCCAAAGCTAAATTCATAAGACATAAATCAGTAGGATAGTTGGCTTCTCTATCTCCTTAATGTTTCTGCTGTAGAGTGCACTCTTAATTCAATGTTTTGTCAGGGTAGCTGCAGCCTAGTGTTTAGGAGGACAGATAAGCCCGAAGATGGAAGCACTGCCCCTTGGGTCCTGACACTTCTCCTCTTTCCCTGCTCCTCACCACTCCCACTGCTGCAGAGTTCACTTCATCAGTACAAGTAAACAAGTGTGGAGGGAAAGGAGGCAGTGTTGATGCACTCTGTTTCATCTCCCCTTTGAAAGATCTTTGTTTTCTTTTAGTCTGACTAGCTAGCACTGATATATACAGTTATCCTACTGGGAAAACAATTTCCTTTGAAGTCAGCTCTGTAGTGGCGCAGGGCCTTGCTTGGCAGGCAGAGAACTCCCTGGTGGAAACACAGTCATTCTTCCCAAGTACCAGCTGAATTACCCCTGCAACACATAGTAGCTCCTTGGCAAGGCCTACCTTTGTATTTTGCTTTGAGCCAGTGGCTATCTTTTGGCGCTCTACCATGGTGTTACTGTTATGAATAGTTTGTCCCTTCTTATAAATAAAGCAACTCTTCCCTCAAATGCTTTCATTCAAACTTTTCGGATAAAGAGAAAAAGCATGGTCTTATTGCAGAAGATTTTTTGCAGAAGAAAAGGTTAAAAAAAAAAAAAGTAATTCTCTGCTCAAAGAATAAACAGGGTTATCCAGATAAATAAGAAACTAACCAAAGTGTGTTCACTGATCGCTGTGAAAGTTTGAAGGGACCAAATGGGGATTTCTCACTTTTGTAAGTGAATTAACCTGCAATTTGCATTGTGTGGGCCTTTCTGTATGTTTGTTTTGTTTGCTTGTTTTTGTAAGATGGAAATTTTTTTCTTGTCTTAATTATTTGTTTGATTTATGTGAAAAATCAGTGTGCCTTGCCTTGGGGATTTGTTGGCCTTGCTGTGTGCAGAGTATATGCTTCGGGAGGCACAGTTTTGTTAAGATGTTGTGTGTACATTTGTTTATATAGATCTGAATTTGAACTTGTCAATGAAATCAACAGTATCCCTTTATTTCTTTTTACAGCAATAGATGTTCTTCATCAACTGGGCCTTGTGAAAGATGTTCAAGAGCCCTCAGAGACAACAGTGCCTTCTACATCATCTCTGTTACCTCAGGGTGTTCGCCTAACTGTATCAGGAGTTGTACTAACTAGTGATGCACAGATTGAGTCCCCCATCATTCAAGTCATACCATCAAATCTAGGGCATCAGTTCACCATATTGGTTGGGTTGTACTCTTACAGAGTCAATAATGCTTTCCTTTTCAGTATTAGGAACAAAAGTAGACTGCAGTTTGGTGTCCAGCTGCTACCGAGAAAGGTAGCGGTATACACTGGAGGGAAGCAGTCTGTATACTTCAATTATAGTGTTCATAATGAACAATGGCATTTATTTGCTATTGGCATTGCAGACAAGTCTGTCTCAATATTTGCTGAGTGTGGAAAGAAGTACTATAGCAGTGAAGTACTTTCTGAAGTGGAGACGTTTGATTCAGATGGTGTATTTACCCTGGGAAGGATGAACTCTCAATCTGTCAGCTTTGAAGGAGTTATCTGCCAGCTAGATATTATTCCCTCTGCAGAAGCCTCTGCAAACTATTGTAAATATGTGAAACAGCAGTGTCGGCAGGCTGAAACGTATCGATCTCAGCCAGGAGCTCCACTCGTGTCAGATGGGCTGGATATTTTTTCAAAGATGATCATTGATGAGGAACACCAGGAAGATATATCAGCTTATAGATGGAAGGAAGCATCAAACATGCCTGTTACCAATGGTGCTCAGATTCACTTTCTACCAGATCACTTTGAGTCAAGAAATGCCTCTGCTTTGGAGTTTGCAGAGACCAAATCTCCATTGCTGGAAGCTTGGCCTGAAACGGAACTCCGGGAGAATGTCAATCTGCCTCTTCAGCAGCAGACGAGCAGAAAAAGAAACACCACTAAAACTCCTGCAGGATCAAATCCAGATAGTTCAGCTAATACCACAGAAGAAGCAGGCAGACAAAGTGAGCCTTCTCTGATCTCCCCTGTAAAACAGAGTAAAACTAAAAGCAAAGGAATGGACAAAGCAAACCAGCATTTAGATGCACTAAGCAAAAGGCAGGAAGTCTTCAACACAACCTTATACAGTTTGCCTGTTGAGCTCCCTCTGGATAATCAACTCAGTATGGGGCAGAAGGGTGCACTTGATGCTGATGAGACTTATCACACAGAAAACAGTTATGAAATTGGTATTAATAATTATGCTTATGACTATGAAGATCTTGGCAAAATGTTTGAAATGAGAAGTGTCAGAGGTCCAAAGGGGGAAACTGGACCTCCTGTAAGTTTTCTTTATTACTCTTCTTACTATAATGCAGCAATATACATTTAACAGAGGCTTTGAAAGAAACCTCTCAAAGCATGCCAAAGCTGTGACTGCAACTTCTCCTGGCTGTACTGTACAAATGTTTGTCTGCCTTAAATATGTCTCTCTCTCACATGTAATTTTGGTGTGTCATATATTTACTGGAGGAATATAAAGACATTCAAGACATTCACGTTCTGGTGAAGTGGTAGGCTTCTTTAAAATTTGGAATGCAGCCAGATATTTGTAACTGCTAATTACAGAGACTGCTCACTTAATAAAATTACAGGCTAAATTCATATAGTTCACAAATATAGATGCTGATCCATGGAAAGAACAACCGGTCTGCTTTGAAGACTGACTTGGTTTTCTTAGGTGACCGATGTTATCAAAATTTATAGTACTAGAAAGAGACCGGCTGCAGAACCTAGTCTGGTAAAACCATTCATAACCCAAGATTATTGAGATGCAAAATGGTTTTTAGAGCAGTCTTTTGAGATTTTACAGCATTTTTTCAGTTCACAGGGTAAGTGATTCCTGATACAATTGCAAATGCACAGTAGTGTTTCTAATAGAAACCAGTTTGTCCTTTTCTTATTGTGTGCACAAGGCTCATAAACTTTTTATTACATAAAAATGTGGGCTGTATATATGAAGCTACAGACCAGAAAGAACATCAGTTCTGCTTAGCCTGGGAAGTATGATTGTGCTTCATGCATTTGTGAGCTTTTCGTTAAATTTTTTAAACCATAGCATGGAGTAAATAATTTGACTTGTGGTTTTTTTTTTTTACTTTGTTTTGGTTTATGTAGGTGTTCATCTGTGTAGTGATTACTGGAAAACAATTTAATATGTGTTAAGCAGTTTCTAATATATATTTGAATATGCCCATAAATTTATTGTGTTTATTATTTCAGGACTGGAATATTTTTTCCTTAATTAGTCAACAATCAAGAACCTATTCAAAAATTCAGTTTTTACTCTAAACGGGATCCAGGCATAAAGAGATTGTTGCACAACTGAAAAATGTATTAACAAGTAATTCACACTAGTTTAGAGATGCTCTTGCTTAATCTTTTTGTATTGTCAGTCTTTTTTTCTCTTTTTGTCCCTTACAATATTATTTATGGTGACATATCCCTAAGTGTGCAGCTGCCATCAACATGAGGTTAATTTCTATTTTTGGAGCTTAAGATATTTGGTAACCACTAATGGAATTAGTAGCTTTTAATTTTAGTGAACAGCTTGTTAGTTTTGATTTCAGTCAGTCACAGCCAAGAAAGTTAAACCTGTTCTTTTTTACATGGCACAGAAATGGCTGCTGATAATGCTATTGGTTGTTTGCATTATGAAGAAACTCCAACCATGTACTTTAGTTTGGTTTTCTTCTTACATACAGGCACTGTACACACGGTGGCAAAGATGGCAGCTGATTATTTGCAGGGTTCAAAGATCTTCTATGCCTGTCTTACAGAGTGGTGATGTAGAAGTTTCACCTAGGAATGCAGACTGTATAGTCTGTAGCAGTGAATGTGGTGCATTTGCTCTGTGTTTTCTTGGATCAGGATTTAAATAACATGCCCAAGGTCTTAAAGATCAGAGCTGGGAAGGTAACATAGACTTCTGTGGGCACTAGGTTGGCTGAAGGGGCCCGCAGCACTCGCTGTGACTGAGGTGAAGTTAAAACTGCACTGCCAGAGAGGCTGACGCCAAAGGGAGAAGGGGTCTCTGCATGAAACTGGGAGTTGTGCTCTGTGGAGATTCTGTGGCACAGTGCCTGACACTGTTGTTTGCCTCAGACTTGAAGAGATGGTCTTGGTTTGCTTTCTCAGTCTAGTACTCCCATGTGGAGAAGACCAGAGATAATACAGCTTTTACATGTGTGGCTCTAACACTCAAAGTAAGTACTCACAGAATCTTTACAAGGAGCCTAAAAAAGCAACACTGAGGAACTTGAAAACTTCCCTTGCAGCAAAAAATCCTGATGAGGCATGAAACCCCCCTCTTTTTACTTCTTTCACTAAGTTATGGTTGATTTGGATCTTCTTTCAAGATTTGAACACAGAAGTAATGTTCGTTCTATTGGAATTGACAGGCAAGAACTAGCTTTTGTGGTTCTTAAACTACTCAGCTTCGTTTTAGCTTTTAATCATCTACCAAAACTGATTCTTGCCTTCTGTAATTAGACCCCTTGTATTCCATGATCCCACAGCTGTGGAATTCACCCACCACTGCAAAGCAGAATTCCAGAATTCAGGCTTTCATTTATGGATAGCGTAGAAAAAGGGGCAACTATTTCTTCAAAACTATTAAGACCCTGATTAAAATTCTAGCTGTTGCAATTTCCCTAGAAAAATATGCAGTGAGTATAAAGTGGAACAGCGTGATGTCCTGAAACACTACTTTCAAGGAAATGCTGCTCTGTTCGTTGGGAGAGCCACTCCTTTTTTCTGTTGCAGAGGGTGTTTGCACTGTGTAAAGATTACAAAAATAAATGTGGTGTGTGTTTTTAACTGTTTAACTTTCAAGCTGATATTTTTCGTTGCACAATCCTAAAGCAGTTTGCACTAACATGGTGCATAGTCCCACACTGGTAAATGGAGGGGTTGGTGTGAGCTGAAGAGCTCCTTAGGTTACTTGCTGGTAGGTAACTGCATCTTCAGGTCTACCTGCACGGGATGTGGCCTTCCAAGAGAAATGAGCTAGGAATTTTTTTCCTCTCTTGGAAGAGGTTTGTGGATTTTGAAGACACTCAGCTAGGAGGAGGAATGGTAGAAGACCGAATGGTGGTATTCCTTCTAGTTGGTCAGGAGAAGCAGTCTGGAGACATTGCCTAGAGGAATGGGAGATGGCAAGCCCTGCGTGAAGCAGAGTTGCGTCCTGGATGAGATGCTCTTTTTGCAACCAAGAGGTGTGAGAGTGAGAACACTGAGGGCAGTTCGGAGATCCTAAATGAACAGCAGTTAGGGGTAGCATCAGCTACCTTTTCACTCCCAGCTTATTTCACAGGTGAACAAAATTGCTTGCTGAGGCTCTCCCTGACCACAGGTTATTTAATCACTTTTGTGCATTTTAACTCTGCAGTTAACCCTTACATTTCCCTGCCCAGGCTGAGAAGTCTCAGTATCTGCTGATTCAGATAAAAACTAGATTCTTGCTGGTGTATTTTTAGTAGCAGAAAGATAATGTTAGTCTTAAATATTCAAACATTTAATATAACTTCCTTAAAACTAGTGCAGTGTCCCTATCTTCTGCACAACAATATTGAAAAACTTTAGCCCTTAATCCAAAGCCATATATGTGTGTATATATATAAATATATTCCTCTGATATTGATGACACTGCTTTGACAGTTGTAGGAATTCTTGACAGAGAAATGGAAAGATTTCCACAGCTGTAAAGAAAGGAGGTTAATCATACAGAAGTGACTGCCTGCTCTAGGGTATTTGGAAAGAGAAGTGTGTGGGTTTTATCATTTCCAGTGAAATGCAAATGAAACAAGAAGAAAAAGTAATAGGTGGACATTCAAGTTTTGTAGAGTCCTTGTTGCTCAATAATTAATATCAGAATGAAGTCCTTAAAGAAGGTGAACAGAGCAGATTAGGAGCACAAAGAAGAATTCTGAGTGATGGGATCAGAATTCCAGGTGGCCCAAAACTGATGGGATGAAACTTAGTGAGATGGTACAGAAATTAATAGTATGAATAGAGGATGGGGGAGTGATTGGTTGGACAGTCACATGAGGATCATAGATTGGTATCACACTTCAGTAGAGAATAAATGCATCGTATGGCTGTGATGCTTGATTCGTTACTAGGCGTGGTGAGTATCAGACAGGCTACTTTTTCTACTGGTTTGGGAATGATGACATGGCAGTTTGGAGAAGTGTCATCAGTTTTGGATGAGGAGCTTTAAAAAGCATGTAGATTTTAGAACAGGTTTGAAGCCTGATGCATCTGTTTAGTTCCCTGCTGTACTGCAGGTATTTTGGTGATCTGCAGAAAGGTTTGTGGTTTCTTTGTTTTGCCTGCCTTAGATATTTGATGATTCAAGCATAAACTTTCTTCATTTTAGTCTTTTAGAAAAGACGTGTTTTGAGATGAGATGAGTTTGAATGGTTGGGATGTAGTCAAGTACCTTTTAAAGAGAAACTTTATGGTTGTTTCACAAGAGAAACTTCAGTGAACAGCAATTAGATATTGAATGGCAACGAGATCAGCATATGTCTGTGCGGAAGTTTTAACTCCTTAATGCAGAATATATTGCTATGCATCTGAAATCTTAGGGCCTTGCTATATGTCAATTAAATGTTTCCTATTACCTCTGGGTAATAGGGCAAGTTTAAAATGCATGCATCCGTAGAAGGGCTCCAGTATCCTAGAAAATGTCTATGAAAGTTCACAATTACATTCATTACAGTGACCATTTGAAAGGTAGTGAATATTTCTGCAAGAGTAGCATCTACTTTTATTATTTCATGATTAGGCAATGATTATTTGGACTTGAGCTCCTCTGCTCAACAGCTAAATGACATTTTTGCAATTCCTAAAGACAGTAGTACTGTTCTTAAGGTACACATAATCTGTTTTGAGCAAACTGATATTATTAAATAATTTTAAATTTGCATCTGTAATATTTATACAAAGTTACCTTTTTTGTGTGTGTGGTGGTTAAAATGTCAAAAGCTAAAACTTACATTAACAATTCTAATTGCTTCAGGTTTGTTTAATTATTGTTTCCAGTAGTTGGAGGAAAAGCTATTCAAACAAATGACTTACTCCTTGGTTTAAGAGAGATTGGCTCACACTCAGATGTTGACTTCTGTGGCTTACATGGATGCCTAAGAGGCTTAAGTAGCTTCCTAGCTACTATAAAAATAGTCATGCTGATTTGAAGTTGTAGTTGCTTTCACAGATTGTAGAAATACACAGGAGGGAATAACTTCTTATAGCTAGTTGGAAAAGCATTTCCAGGAAGACTTACCTGTGCTCTACTAAAGTCTGCTCTCAGCAGACATGTTGCTTGAGTTGCAGGGAGGAGTCTGTGCTGGAGGCTAAAGAGTAATCTACTCTGGTTATGGAGAGTCCTTGTCAAACACCTGGATTGCTGGGGCTAGTTGCTTATTGTTGTTAACCAGAGACTTCATCTCCAATTGTTGACTTGCTTTTAGAATGCCTTGAGAAAGCACTATTAATCTCTGGCTGAATAGTTCAAAATATATTTCAGAGTGTGGTTGTGATTAGATTTCCTTCTTTTTGTGGTTTTCTTTTTATATGAAAAGGGATAGTTACTTATGATTTAGTGTAATCCAAATCAAGTTGGGTTGGATTTGGGTTTTGTTTGTTTGTTTTCTTTTGCAAAGGAGGCAGGTGCTATTTAAAAAAAACCAAACAACAAAAAACCAAAACACTAGATGCTGCACAGGGGAAAATGTTCTCACTGCCCTTATTCAATAAATCAGCAGCAAAGATCAGGGATCTTAATACTCAGTAAGATTTCTATTAGGAAGATGGTGGCATTTGGCTATTCACGGATTTTTAAGGAAATGCACAAAGCATTTGAAACAGGGATATAGAAGACCTTTGTACCACAAATTGCAAAATAGTTGCAACTATTCTACTTAATAAAAATACTTTTTCTTTTGTAGTCCCAGGATAGTATTCTAATCAAAATGCATCTTTTAAGTTACAATTTGAGAGGAGATATTAGAAATCATACTGCTTCAGCAGTGCATGGCGGGAGCTCTCTGCACCCTTCTGAGTGCATTTTTGAACCTGGACAAGAATGCCAGGTCGAGAGTTTTCCATGTGTCTGTCTGCTACATTTCTTGTGCTGTTAAACATGGTGTCTTTTTGCTTCAGAATGATATGAGGATGCTAGTGAGCATTTATGCAACCATGGTGAATAGCAAACCTCCTATACTAAAAGTATGACATGTTGTGGTTTGATCTAAAGACCAGGGCAGTTACACAGATCCGTGTCTTCTAAATTGCACAGAGGGGGAAGCGCAGATATGGATTTCAACCTGACTTTAGGTAGTGTGTATGGACATGCAAATATTCCCAACTACAGTTAGACTCCTAAGATTATTATGATTAATTGAAGAGAAGATTTTTTTTTTTTTGTACTTTCTCAGAACAGCAGTGGTTTTCTCAGAGTTGTCCACAAGTGATCTGTATTTTGGACAAATGAACGTAATTAGCTTGACAATGCCTAAAGTCAGTAATCAGCGCTGTCTTCTCTGCACTTACCTTTCCAAGAAAAATGAAGTATCACCTACACAAAACTGGAGTATTTTAAAAATGCAATTTTTGTCTGAATGAAATTATTTGCTCAGTGCTAATAAAACCCCAAAAGGTGTTTGTCTTTTCCCTTTCTCCCTCTCTCTCTTTTTTTTTTTTTTCTCTTTTTCGTTTTTTTTACAGAACCTTTGAGCTGGCCATTTCAGCCACCATAATTGCCTTTCTGATCTTCCTGCCAGCTTTCAGCATTGTTGTTTGGCGTGGGCAGTGTGACAATGTTTTGCCCAGTGTCTCAGCTGAGAGGCTGTTGTACATACAGAACACAGGAGCACAAGGAAGTCTGTGTGAAAGAGCAACTTGAACCCCTTCCTCCTATCCTGACTGACCTTCTTCATGAGGTCGGACTTTCTTCGTGCCCATCTTCCCTGTACTTTGCAGAAAGTACACGGTTTCTGTTAGAGCTGGGGATTGCTGTGCCGGCATTTGGGTGGGAGCTGAATTCACCCTTAGGAGTAGCTCATCCATCTGTAGAACTCTAATTTGATAGATGAAATATAATATAAAGTAGTGCAGATTTTAGTCTGTAGCTCTCATTTGTATTTGAGCACAACGGAGTAGATTCTGGGATTTTGAATCTGAACAGTAGTCACATACAGAAAAGGGAAGGTTTCTATGGTCAAAACAAGTAGATATGCAGGGGGTGATACACTGTCCAATATGGAGACTAATAATCTAATTCATTTGCAAAAGATACATGTAATTACATACTAGCATTTAAAAAAAAAAGTCTACATTATCCTTGAAGAGAATGATACTCATTATATACAAGGGCAAATGTACTAAAAGTTATTCTTATTAGAAGCTTTTAATAGGAAACTGAACAGTCATTTATCCACATTTATTTTCTTTTATTTCATGTCTGTCTTTTCTCTGAGGTGGTATCTTATTTTTTACAGTTACTCCAACTTTTCTAAAGTGTTTAGCATGCCAGCATGCTTATTAAAAAGGCTTAATTATTCTCTATTTATTTAGAAATACACTGCACTTGCTTGACTCACCTGATTTTTTTTTTCTTCCCTTGATACCAATACACTTAAGTAAAAATTACTATCCAGATTTCTAGCTCTAATTTCTATGGTATAAGATACTTTCTAAACAGAAATCTGACTTGGAGTCAGATTAAAAACACACTTGCTTGTAGTTTGGGAATTTGTTTTGAAATTGAGAAGGTCTGCACGAGCAGAAGGTCGTCAGTTAGGAGAACTGGTCTCATTCAGACTTGTGATACTGTCCTTGTGTCAGGTTTTAGGCTCAACTGCTTTGATTTTCTATCACCAGGGTCCTCCAGGTCCTCCAGGTTTACCTGGTCCTTCAGGAAAGAGAGGTCCTCGGGTGAGTAAATAAACTATGTTCTTCTGCACCTCTAGGCAGGTCAACAATAATCAAACTGAAGTTTGCATAATATTGTTTTTCTCAACTTTATTCATGTGCTTAGTGATTATGAAAGTGTACAATTGTTAATACTTGGCAGATACGTTGAAGTAAGGCAAAGAAAACCTCTTCTTCCACTGTGAGCCTCCAGCATAGTTAATGCCATGTATGAGTGCATGGACTGAGCACTGTTACATTTGTACCTAGCTTTTGCTGCTCGCAGTATTAACTTCCAGTTTTTCCATGCTGCTCCCATCTGCTGCAATCTAAGGTCACATTCATTTGTTTTTGGAATGAGGGGGAGTGAGCAATGCAGGCCATAGCCACAGAGGAGCAGGCGGTGGCTATAAAATTAACCACTGCAAGACAGAGGCGGGGGAAAAAACTACTCCTAAAAATCTGATTTAGTCTCTTGCACATGCCAGCTTAATAGGTATCAGTGCATTTTGCCAAAGCACTGAGCTACAGTACCAGTTGTTATTTATGTTGTGTGACTGTGCACCCCAACACGAGCAGGGACAACAGCCTTGCCCTGTGCCAGGGGACAGAGCACGGGCTTTTGCCACAGTGAGCACAAACCTGTGCCCCAGCTGCCATGAACATGGGAGGAGCCTGTGCCACTGCACGGACTAGTTGATGAGGCAAAAGAGGGTGAATCTGTGTTTGCACAACTGAGTACAGAAGAAGTATACTTGGAGTCCCTGAGGTTATGATTTATTTTGGGGGCTTTGGGGAAGGGCAACTGGGAGGAAGAGGTGAAGATTTGTTGTGTAGATAATTTTGGTCCATGGTATATGGGGATGTAAATGGTTGTGGCTGGAGCACCCTCAGCAACGCGAATCAAAAGTGGGAGGTAAGGGAGTGATTTATATGCAGGCTCAGCAGATGTGTGGGAAGAGTTTTGATTCAGCCTTTGAGGAACGTTTAAACAAGCTGCTGCTCAATAGCATGTTAAACGCCAGCAAAGCACAGGGTGTTCTCAACTTGGCCTGACTGGGGAAAGTGCACTGGTCAGAGGATGAAAACCAGACTGATGCTTTAGAGCAATCAGAGGCAAGGGAGTAGGAGACAAATTTAAAAGTATAAAATGAAAAGCATTCCTTCAAATCCATCTCTTCGTGACTTCTTGGATCCCTTTTTTCAAGTTATCCTTCTACATAAGAGCTGAAAATCCTTAAACTCAGCTTTTTATGTTGTATGCTGCCTCTGCCAAGGATACATCTGGCATCAGAGGCAGGATCCCACATACCCAAGTAGATCATCAGAACTGGGAAGTTGTCTTTGTTTCAGAGGAGGCTGTCCATATATTTAAAGCCATGCCTGTTGGTGAGATTATTCTTGCTTAGTTGCTATTTGTTCAGGGGTTTTTTTCTTGCAGGTCTTTTTTTTATAGGTATAGAGTACTTAAAAGCACACTATGTGAATACCCTGTGAATTTTCTGCATAAATTATTGTGTAGGACATGCTTGCCAATGTGAAGAGACAGCTTGCAGTAGGGTGCCTGGAAAATATGAAAAAGGCTGAGATGAATATTTACCAGTAGCTCTGAGTTTAAAATATATTTTTATGGGCCAAGAAAGTCTATAAAACTATCTGATCAAAAATAAATAGTTTTGAAATGTCAGTGCTCTTTAGTTTGTACAACAGTGATAAATTCAAGCAGGTATAGCTAGTGAAGATACATGGTATGACAGGAGTTTTGTGAGCCAAAGAGCCTGTGAAAACCTTGTTGATGCAGCCTGCCCTGTGACTTCTGTCTTCCTTCACATGATCTTCCATTTGTTATCCTAAAATGTGACTTGAGGTGTCAAAGAGAAACAGCAGAGTGCAGAGGTGCATTGCCTGTGCCTTCATCAGTGTCTCCCAAGTGTGTGTCTAAACCTGATCCTGACAGAGATTGACATGGTTTGGATACTTTGGGAATGCATGATTAATGGTTAAAGATTTCCATTAAAAATGGAAAAGATTTTTATCCCTGTGATTCTATGGTAAAGAAGTCCATATCTGACAGTTAAGTTTTAGGAGTGTCTTGGCTTGTTCTGAGTTTCTGAATAATGAAATTTCAGCAATTTCAGAATTAATGATGATGTGAAACTCCCCTGATGCCTCTCATTCTATGAGAATACTTTTGCACTTCCATATTGTGATAACTGTGACACAAGACATTGCAAGCAACAGAAGTGGGAGCCACTTCAGCACTGCAACTATCTTGGCACTTTCTATTTGTTTCCTTTCTCCGAAATCCCTGAGAATACCTCCAAAGTTGCCAGTGTGCAAATTAATCTCTCAAACAGCACATGGGATTAGCATTTCTGTGGAGTTATGTCAACACTGTCATTAGTGAAAGGGAGCACTAACAGATACAGCTTTCAGTGTTACTGCAAGGTATAACTAGTAAATTCAGCCTTGTGTGGCAGAAAGACAAACACTGACTTTATCTGTTGTTAGACCACTGAATATACAAGGAAGTTGAAAAGTGTTCTTATTGTATTTGGTATTTGGATTAATTGTTTGGGTGGAATTTTGGCCGTAGTGAATTCAACACAAGCTTTGTCGCCAGCTTACCAGTGCAGGATTTCACCAGTTTGTCCTTCAGTGTTTGGAAGATGAAGAGCTGCTGACAGCCATTGCAACAAATTATTTCCCTGATGTGCAGTTTTTCAAGGAGTGAGGATTGCTGAATGTGTTGCAGGAACAGACACTTATACTGGAAGGTGTTGATAGTCTTGATAGCTTACTTTGTTTCTGGAGTGGTTTAACTTGAATTCTTTTAGTAACAAAGCCTTTTTCTACACTAGCTGTGGGACAATCAGGAAAATCTGTGATTTGTTTAAAGAAGGTGGAATGTGTTGCTTTGAGTCATCTATTAAGTCATTGAGAACTCATCCACTTCCTTCTCTTTGCAATGTACGGATGGGTACCTCAGAATGTGATTTTACTGATTTTTATCTCATGCCTCCAAGTGTTGTAGTTGGAAAGCAACATTGCAGTGACTGTGTGCCAAATACCTGTTACGAATTACCTGGAAAGACAATAGAAACTGAGATTTTGAAAAGAAAAGGAAGTACTCAACTTCACTTTAGTTTTTTTAGGAAGATGTGTATGTTTTATATCTTGTGAATCCTTTGGAAATCCTAACCAGTGCTTCTAAAAGTAGCAAAGATGCAGTAAAATTATTCTCTGCATACTTTTCACATGAGTTCAGTGGAGTACTGAGTAATCTTACTCCTTGTTCTTTTTCATTTGTTTGGGGTTTTTTTTAATAGGGTATTCCAGGACCACATGGTAACCCAGGTTTGCCAGGATTGCCAGGTCTCAAGGTGAGTTAATTTATCCATGTTGCCATGTAAATACATGAACTTTTTAATGACTTTTTGGAAGGCTGAGAACTGTTTCCTATAATAGAAGTAATTGGCTTTCTTTGGTTTACAGATGGAGAGTGCTACTATAAACATATTTTAATTAAATGTAATCAATCAAATTGAACTTCATATCAAAACAAAAAAGCAGAATATTCAGTGGAAAGAAAAACACCTGAGCACGCAAAAGGTTACTTGGAAACTGCTATTCATGCAAGTAGTCTATACTTCCCAAAAGAGTTCCTGTAAATCATCTCAGCCTCTCTGATAAATGGAAATTTGAATGAGAATAAACACTTAATTGCTGTAACCCTTTGGTTTGCTTTAAAAAAAAAAAAAAAAAAAAGGAAAAATGTAGACTGTCCTTCACCATAAATTGCTATTTTATTGTCCATGTCCAACCTTTTGTATTGAAATATTCTGGTATTTCAGACATTATTACTGAATTAATATGCTAGAATAAGTTTCTGAAGATTTATGGATGTGATATTTAAAAAAAAGACAAAATACTGGACTGGAAGCTCAAATAACACCTTCAAACTTGTGTAACATAGGTCCTTTAAATAGATTTGACAGATTTGTGCAGTTGCAAAATGCCTTCAACTCATATTTAGTTTGAACTACTTGATAGATATGTTAGGAAAAAAAGCAGCACCATGATTTGTTTAGTGCAATTCCTAATTGCAGGAATCTGACCTGTCGTGACAGGTGTTAAAATCTGCTTGAGGACATAAAAAGAATTTTAATAAAGCTTTCAGTGTCAAATGCTGTAAACCCAAGTTACTCTATTTTATGTGTTTTTTTGTTCTTACATAGTTCTACAGGAAAAATTAAACTTAGAGATTCATAATTAATTTTTACCGTATTTATGCTGGCTGTATAGTAGAATATATTGCTAGGAAAATAATTGTAGCTGGTTACTCCTAGGCTTTGTTTTATAAAGTATTTTCCCCCTCCACTAGTTGATAATTCTGATCAGTTCTGTAGCTCTCTCCATGACTTTAAGAACAGAAGGAATTGTACGTGTGTGTATGTACATATATATGTTTTATTTAGTTATAAAAATGTATCTATTACTAGGTCCTTAGTGATCTCTTTCAGTTCTGTTAGACTATAAATTATCTTTTCAATAAAATATATTTTGAAATGGTTTTCTTTAAATGAAAATTAGCTAGGTGCTCATGAAGTTCTGGCTCTGAAGATCCAATTGACCCACACTGAGTATGTAATCTGAAACAAACTTTTGTTTGATCTTAAAACATCACAAATGAGTTGTAAAAATTTTCTGGCAGAAAATGAACACAGAATTTTATTCTGTCTTTAAGATGCTGAAGGATCTTTTATGCACTTGCTTTTGAAACATGAACAACATTAACTGGTACCCTTACAGCATAGTATCCTGTCCTGACTAAGGGCCAGCAGTTCCAATCAATACCTGATGTCCTCAGCATTTAGTTTCTGATAAGCAGTTGAGGGGTGTTTTTAAAGTAATTTAAAAGTGTCCATGAGGTTTGGCTTTATTCCTGGGTCTCTGAAAAATAGATTAGTTAAGAAAATCTATTTTGGGGATTCTGTCACTGTTTTAACTACACTGTAATGTTACATAGATTAAATAATGAAGTGCTTTTATTTTGTCCTCACATCTTGACTTGTGGTGATGAATTGTTAGTCTACAACTGAAAGCCATGCATAGCAGTGGCTGTTTGGTTTTTAGATTAAAAATAATGATGAAATAATTGTACTTATAAGGGAAACATGCGAGGTAAGTTATCAGAGGGCCCGTGTTTTAACTAACCAAGAGCTGGTCACAATCTTCTTACAACTCTTAGTTTCATATGCCTGCATTGGAAAATGGAAGCAGAATATGGATTGGAGTTGTTCAAGATGTTCATAGAACTCTTTATCTTCCAAAATTTCAATCAGCTAGAAAATACTTGGATAACTCCAGCCCTGCTGAAGAACTTACTCTCTGTGACGTGACACATTGATTTAATACAACATTTTGCCACACTTTGAGTTTTTATTTAGTATTCGATAAGCTTAGTTTCTCAAGCAGCCTCACAAGTACAGATTTGAGCTGCAGAAGGAGGATAACCCTTGGTCCACAGGAGGGGGAGCAGGCCCTGGAGCTCTTCCAGTGAAAGCCCTGTATGTTGCTGATGGGAGAACTCTTACTGTCAGGAAGCCTCGTGTGGCTTCTCCTGTACCGCCAGTGCTGCACCTGAGAGTAGATTGTCCCGGCAATATCCAAACAGCTGTTTTTCCCAATGTAACTCTATTGCACTGAAGGGCACCTCTCATCTTTAATCTAGCACTGCTGTGGGATAACTTTAGTAGTAGCATTCAGTTCCTTGCCTACATAAAACCTTTTGGAGTGAGGAGAGGTCTTGATGCTGTGTGTGACGCTGGACCTTGTGAGCAACGCTACAGCCTTGGAGTCAAGAGCATGGTTTGTAGCCTGATATGGACAAATCAATGAAATGTTCCCGTGCCTTTTCAGTGCAGCTTTGGGGTATGAATTAGACCAAGGAATTCCTGATTTCCTCCTCAGTTTAGGTATTTTCAGTTTTTGGTGCATGAATACGGTTTTGGCTTCTGGCTCTGGGAGCTCCCGATGAGACTTCTTGGTCAGCATGGAGCTGTTCACCTGGGGCTGTCTCAGGAGGTGTCATTCGCTGGTGACTTCTGTTTGAAGGGCAGTGACTGTGACCCTGAGGGTGTGTGTTTGTGGTGGCAGAGCCCATCCAGCCCTGGTTACCGGCCCGTGGGAGGCCCCTGTGGCATGTTGGGCTGCAGTGCCTGGCACTTTGTGTGACAGTGCACTCCAGCAGCAGGGAGTTGAAATAGGAGAGACCGGTGTGGCACTGTCCTTACCCTGCCTGCTGCCCACTCTTGGATGCTGACAGTAATGCCCAGCCAAGAATCATCTGTCTCAGCTGCTAGGCAATAATTCCTAGTGGAAAAGAGGCCTTTTCTGCATTCACAGCTCTGTCCTTCCCAATGCAATGTCTGTGCAGCATGGGAAGGCTGGGCCTGAGGAAACCTGGACAAGGTTGTGGTCCATGCAGTAATACAGCCTGTTAACCCTGCACATTCTTTGAGGAACAGCTGGTGTTCTAAGGTGATGTCATGGGCAGAGCAATTTGGTTGGGGTGTCTGCTGTAATCCTGCTTGGAATTGCCAATAAATCTGCTTTTCAAAAGTTTGTGACATGAAATTTGGGAACGGTAAATCTCATTTCAGTGTTAACTTACACTATTGTGTTCTTTGTTGCTCTTCACTGAAAAAGTTATGAGAAAAATATCTGTACTAACAAGTACATTTTATATGAACATTCTTCCTCTTCTTGCTGTAACAGTTGAGAATGCTTGTTTGCGCACACATTACTAAAAACTCCCTTCCCTGATGGTATTAATGAGCTTAATTTCTCTGTGACAGGGCCCTAAGGGAGACCCAGGATTCTCTCCAGGACGGGCAAAACGTGGAGAAAAGGTATTATTTTCTTAATTATAGAAAAAGGTTTTGTCTGTCCCATTTTTTTTTTTGAAGTATTGCTTAACCTTGAGACAGATTATGACAGCACACCGCTGGTGCTAAGATTTGTCCTTTCACTTCAGAGCTTTTTCCTGCTAATGTCTGCTAAACCACTTTAGCCAAACAAGGGGTTGCTCTCTCTCTGCCCAAAATATTTGAGTATAAATATTCAAAAATTCTATTCATCATAGAAATTGTGGGCTTGAAAGCTTGTAATTATTTCATTTTTAGATTGCAAATGTACTGAGTATGTATGGAACTTTAGAGTCAATGTGATAACACTAAAATATAATTGGATGTTTGCATTCTAATGTGTTAGCCTCTGCTACATTTTTTAGAATATCTTGTATTTATGCTGTGTTTTATTAACAGCATTTTCTAGTAGGTCAGCTATGGAATATTTGTGCTAAGTAGAAAACACAGTAAGAATCCAGGACCACTCTCTGTAACGAAGAAAGCATTAGCCAATAACAGTTGTTTAGTAGCTGCTGATGTATACATAAAATAACTTAATTTTTAATGGATACATGCTGTCAAACCCTAAAATTCACAAATATATGTTGTCAGTGCTAAAGGGCTGCTGAGAAGAAATTCAGAAATTTGTCTGTTGATGCACTAATGGAAAATTGAAGTGCAGCTTTTGTGGAAATAGCAACATTATTTTAAACTAACCAGCTTTTGCTCTTGGCAATCTAATCATAGTGTCTCCCTGAAACTCAAGCTATATTCTTTGGCATGAACCCAAGCAGCCACAGAACAGTCTAAACCTCACCCATATATTTGTATGACTACAACTAAATACATGTGGAATGCATCTATAATCCAAAAATATGGGATTGATATGAATTTTTATAGTTCACACTATTTTGCGTTCATAATTTTTTCCCCCAATTTAAATTTACTTGCCCTAATTAATGGAGTAAAATTTATTTGCTAACTCATTTCCAGGATCTATTCCTTGACTCACTGAATATGAATTTGGACACTAATCCTGAAGGAGTGAATCTCTTCACTCTCAGTCCTGAGCAAGGGAAAAAGAGCTGAAATAACCTTTCCTCCTTCCCCATCTGCAACAACCATAAAAATTGTATCTTTTTCCATCTCCCTAACATTTGAGATGCTCTAATTCTTATTCCCTTATGTCATCATGTAGTTGTGCATTTTAAACTACCCAGAATAGCTGTATTCCACCATAACACTTTTGTCTTTATGCATCTTTCAGGGTGCCTTTTACATAGATTAGATTTGTGCTGTGTTGTATGCAGTTCATACCGTAATGGTGTCCTGGTTCTTGGTTGAGGATTGTTGGCATAGCAATAATGCAAATAATAAACAGTTAAATGTATGTATTAATTTGAGGAAAGGGTTACCTCAAGAATTGTATAGCTTCTTCACTCCCATTTATGTGGGCTAAAAGTAAATGTTGTGGGGTTGTGAACTAAGACTGTTTCAGCCATGATTTGGCCATGTTGCACGAGTGGGCACGTTGTAGCCGGTGGTCGCAATTGAGGAAATGTTGGCTTTTCAGTTTTCTTCCTCTAAAAGATGCAGTAAAAATCTATGCCTAATCAAACAACATTAGCTGCTTCTTCACAGTAAATGTCCAAGAATGCAGAGAAGATATTAAGTCCTACGTGTTTATAGGCCTGTGCCATGTTCCAGTGAAACATACTGATTCTGGATGTTTTTGTTGTACAGGGTGATCCAGGCCCCATAGGTTTTCCAGGTCCACCTGGGATCAAAGGCCAGAAGGTAAGATTCTGTTTCCATTTTCATGTAACTTAGCCTTGCCCAAGTGGCCATCAGTTGGATAACTGATGGTCAAGAGGCGATAGAACAGCTGTAGGCTTGCTGTTGGTATTGTGACTGTCTGTTGTGCAAAACTTTCTCGTGTAATTAGATTGAGATCATCATAACAGGATGTTAATCACAGCTGCTTTTGTTGGTGTTCTTCAAAAGGCATGGTAGACTAATAAATTTCAAAGCAGTACCCATGGTAGTATTAGCATTATGCTACCGAGTGTCTCCCACTGCTTCTTCTACAGAGTGCAATTTTCCTTGAGCAGAAGGAAACTTGGGTTCTGTGAGAGAATAGTGCTATTTCCATTCCTTAGGATATTTGGGCTAAGAGTTGCTAGGTGAAATCTTAGTTGTGGAATAAACATCAGCAAATAAGATAGAATGGAGCTATGAAAGAAAAACAAGACCATTTGCTGTTGAAGAATTTTTTCAAAACTGGAGGCAGTATGGTGACACCATGGAGCTGATAAGCAAGCATTGCAAAGGCTCATGTGACAGCACACAGGAGTCCGTTTATTGGCTAGACTTGCTCCATGCCCAGCAAACTTTTCAGCTGATACTTTTCAAAGATAATATCTCTTGGTAGCTGATGGTTGTAGCATTAGTCATAAAACTTCACCTACTAATTTTTACAGGTTACAGAAATTTCTTGACTCTCTAGAATAATTGCCAGTATTGTGTTAGATACATTTTAATATATTTTAATAACAGTGCCTAGAAATTCTAGTAAAATACAATGGGTAACAGAAAGATGGAAAGACATGGCTGGAATAGTCCTTGCTGTTATATAGACAGACTGTCTGCCATATACACACTTCACTCAGTCTGGGTCCCACTGTGCTGCATATGGTAGAAGTCAGACACTTCAGCTTGCTACGTTTTAGTTGGCAGTAAATATTTTTTCTCTCATGCAGACTAAAGTATTCTTACAACTTGCTATGTTCTTGAAATATGCTTGAAGTCTGTATTGCTGTAATTGGAAGCTTCAAACAGTTCTCTTCCGCATTGAGCTTTAAAGTCAGAGAATTAATCTTCATTAGAAATTGGAAGGTAATTAACTTCAAACTAGTGCATGTGAACTTCTGTTCTTCTTATTTATTTCCATCTTAGAGAAAACTGCATCTAATTTATATGGATACGCTCGAGAATACGAACTCAAACTAATAAAAGTTGAAGAATTTTAAGAGGATTAGCTAAGTCACAGGGAAAGAAACCCCTGTGTGAAAACTGTCTCTTTGGAATGATATTCATTTTAGCATGGTTTAGCTTCATTCCTAACCAGCATTAAGTGAGTGAGAACTAATTAAAGCCGTGTTAACTCTGAACAACAATATGGGCATACTACTCTAAAGTGAGTTCAGAGGAGTTTTGCTCTGACAGAAGTAAGATGCTATTGTGTAGAAACACCCACACCAGTAATCAGTCCTTCTTCTCACAGTTTCTCATGAGCCTTTTTTGAGACTGTCCATGCAAGTGTTAATCAGCCAAACTGCCCCACTTTGAAACTAACTTGTGATAAGTGTTTGAGTGTTTCTATGTGTAGCAGAATTTGATTTCTTTTTTTCCTACTACAAAAATAAGAAACTACTGAGAGTTTTCTTCTAGCAACACCTTCTTTAGTTGATTATTTGAGCACAGAGACAGGATAAAATTCTGTAATGGATAAAATTCATGAAATACAAAGTTGGCTGGAACTGTAAAAAAACCTGTAGTTTTCTGAGGCACATTTTGAAAGCTAAAGAGGAGTTATTGGCTTATTCCAAAATTGTCACCAAGGAAAATAATTTTGTCTTTTAGTCTTGTATATGATAATAAAATTAATTTAATGAAAAAAATGCTGTTGTGGTCATGCAGAAGCTCATCCAAACACTTGAAATACCTGATCTGCTGAAATCAGTTGCAGAATTTCCTCTTATTACAGTGAATCTCAAGTCGCTACTGAGTGATGAGTATCATCACGCCGCAAGGCAGCCAGATGTTTAACATCAGCCAAGACACTCCTGCTGCTCAGTCAATGTCTTTGACTCCAATTTTATGATAGATTTCTATCCAAAACGAGGATTGTTTTGGAATTTCTCTTTCAAGCTGTAGTTTTTGGACTTGTGTAGTCCCAGTACCTCTTGCAAAGGGTGTGGAGGCCAGAAACTTGGCTTTTGGTAAATCATGCAACTGTTAGAGGCTCCCTTTTAGGCCAGCTTGCCTGGGTATGTTTAGTGCAGCGTAAAGACATTCAAGAAGAAGGTTCCCCTTTCAAGTGTACTGATTGCAGATGGCAGGTTTCAGCTCTATTTTTAATTCTTTAATTTTTTTCTTTAAGAGGTAAAATATGCTTGAAATGGTCTGTGCACAGGGAGTAAAATTCAACAGTTTCATGATTCCAGCACCACAGGGAAGATTTCTGGGATGAGACTATTTTCCCTACCAATAAAAATTCCATAGTATAAGAGCTGAAATTTGTTCTATGTTAATTTCAAAAAAAGATGTTGTGTGTCCTGCAAGGTCTGTCTCTCCTGAGTGTGTCCTAGAACAGTCTGAGTTGTCCGTCTACTTATACCTCTCCTCTGAACTGCCTTGTTCAGAAAGGTCATTGTGACAAGGATTTGGAATGGCGAAATGCACTGTCTAGTTCTCCAATTTCAGCAGTAACTGGTGACAGCATCCCATGCACTCATTTGTTTAAAAGAGAACAAGTCTGGAACTGTCTTAAAGCATGCTGATATCTTGAAATCGTCTAAACTGCCAAGAAGATTTCTTACTCCTTTTCTCTAACTCAGCTTTCATATGAGCTGCTGAATGTAAACCAATTCTGCAGGCAGACAAGTCTAGATTTTTTTTTTTTTTCTTGACAAAGGGAGAATAGAGTAGGAAAAGAAGGTCCATTTTGTTTGTTTAACTGTATTTATTACATCTCTCTTTTTCTACCTGCAGGGTCTTAAGGGTTATCCGGGACTGCGAGGGCCGCGGGGAGAGCAGGTGAGTGATGAAAGCACAGTACACTGTACTCTGCAGATGAACAGTGGATGACAGAAGTTTGTATAATCCATTGTAAGTGTTCAATATAAGCTATCAGTGTAAATTACTCACTGTTTAAGGAAATACAGGACAGTTCTTGACCAAGAATTCAGTTTAGGGATCTCTATGGTTAGAAAATGCTCTAAATGAAATGGAAAAGACCAGCTTGTTTTTCAACTCCCATACCAGCTTGGCAGATGTTGGTGTAAAATTCTTTTAAGAGGGAAATTTTAGATTCTCCCACCTCTACTGATTTAATGCATTTTAAGTCTCCTAGCATGTAGAAAATGCAGTAGTTGAGTGCCTTTTCTCACTTCCATGTCAGTTCAAGAAACAATCTGAATGTAAGTTCCAAAGATATCCAATTGCTGATGTCTTGTTTAGCATTAATGAGGCTCCTCATGGTAGAGTAGAGAGAAGCACGAGTCTCCTTTTGGATGACCCTGAAAAGGAAATGGTGACAATAATAGATGGTAAACATCTGAAGGGAGGTAAAAACTCAGGAGCATCATCTATGAGTTTCATGGGTTTTATACACAAATCTTAACTGAATGAATTTTTATTACAGGCTCATAGGAATTTTTTCATGTTGACTATGATATAGCAGTGACATAGAGATAGCCAGGGGGGGAAAAAAGGTAATTAACATCAGGAGAAGATGGAGAGAAGTTCTATACGTTCATATTTAATCCAGTGCTATATTGACCTGATTCTGGAAGAAACAAAACAAAGTGGCTTTGTAAGGATTCTTCTTTAATGAAAAATTTTAATGTATTTGTTCAAATACAGTTAAGACCTGTGCAGTTACTTCATTATAAGGATCTGTCTCCTCAATTATTTTCTACAAATAGCATCTGTGTTTTTGCTGTGGAAGGAAGGGGTGCACTGTTGTATTTCATGAAATCTTAGACTTTTTTCAAAGGATATGTAATTGGTGGAGTTACTTCTTTATGATGGGTGAATTTTAGGACATTACTGTGTATCTTGCTTTAAAAGTATTTTTTCCATGAGCTTAAGCTGCATCATATGACTAGATGTGGAAAGAGACAGAAATGATAAAACAAACTTCAAACCATGACATTAAACGTGTTTTTTGTTTCTTTTCTTTTTTTCTCTCCTCCTCCCCCCCGCCCACCTCTTTTCCACTTAGGGAATTCCAGGAATGGCTGGCAGTATTGGGGCAGTTGGTTACCCTGGCAGGCAGGTGCAGTAACTATACTTATGTCTTCGCATTTTTTAGTGTGTGTGTGGTTTTTTTTTTTTTAAATTTCTCATTCTTTTCAGAAGTGCTGTACCTAATTCTTTTGAAACTACTTAATTGTTTACATCCTGTCATTTATTTTTGAAACCTCCCTCTTTCTCTGGTACTGCCTTTGAGGGAATGTTGAATCTTTTGGCTTTTAAACTTCAATGGGTTAGATGCAGTAATGCTGTTCTTTTCTAGAATACATAAATGATATTACCAATGGTTTGAGTGTATTTTGTACTTTATACTTGTCCATAAGCCTCATTTGGTTCTGTGTGTTTTCTCTTTTTTGTATTTCAAGTCCAGAAGGAGTAGGAACTGCTTGTTCCTCCTGATTTTTCACCAATGTGTTTACTTCACTGCTGAAACTATTTCTTCAGCCCTTTAGGGAAACAGAACATTAAAACATTTTTTTTTTTATCTCATTGAGATAGTTTAGGAGAACTAATAAAGCCAGAAAGCAGCTTTTTTCACACAAGCACTTTATATCAATACTGAGTCTGGGTTTTTTGATTTACATATAATGTAACAGATACCTCAGTACAGTAATATGAAGACATAAAGCAGAAATACTCATTATTTTCTGCAGATAAATTATGTAAGATTGACAACAATTGACTTTGTGGTTTTGTGCTTGCTTAAACGGTGAATTTGACCAATACTTCAGTGTTTATTGGATTAGGTTTGTAATGGCTATATATTTTAAAATTCCATTACAATATTTTATCGAGTAATGGATGACAACATTTTTGTGTAGAATGATGTAAAATGTTTAGAGCATTTGGACAACATTTGCTATTCTGACATTAGTAATTGGAAATGTGTCCAAATATAAAAGCTAATGAAAAATCCTGTGAAATTATGTCACTGTAATGCCAGATCACTGGGTCTGGAAAAAAAATTTCCTCCCGAAGAAATAATTTAAATGTAATGGAAGTTTCAATCATTGTGTGTGTTTCAGCCATGCATTAGTGGGAGACCTTTCTGAACATGGTCCCGGGGACTACTTGATGACACAGTCTTCAGTCCTGTGAATTTCAAGAATGTGTTGCCAGTTTACTGTTAACAAATGCTGTTGCAGTTCTTTTACATAGATCATATCTGGCTGTTTAAAATGGATTACATCTCTTGTCTTTTTCTAATAGGGCTTAGCTGGACCAGAAGGTAACCCAGGTCCTAAAGGTGTAAGAGTAAGTAAGCATTTTAAGCATTTTGGTATGCATGTCTATTTTTACCCATACAGTACATAAGAAAGGGGATGAAGAATTTAATTCAGCTGTGCCAGTTGTTTGCCTGTTGAACCACGCTGCCTTTACAGAACCTACAAATAAGAAAACACAGTGTATCTTTCATAATTCATGTAAGAGTTTACTTTTTTTTCTGTGGTGAACTGCATAGAGCAGTCTTCCATTGTTGCCCTTCCTCTCGCTTGTATGCAGGCAAGAGAAGAAAGCAGTACTGGGTGTGTGAGGGCTGGCAGTGAAGAGGAGTGGACATTTCCTGCCTGAAGCGTTATTTCCATAATGGAAGTTGTCAAGAAGGGAGACATATCTGGCATTTGCAATCTGTAACAGCTACAGAAGTTGATAAAGGGAAACAGTCTTGTCATATAAAACCCATGAAAGTGATCTTAAGATTTTAGAATGGTTGAATTGTAGTTTTGTGTATCCCAGGGACTGAAGGCTCTTAATGCTCTGTGCATTCAAGGTTTGCTTTTGATTATTCTTGGAAGTAAAATAGGTTGGGTTTTTCTCTATACATGCTGGTGCATGTATAAAGATTTTTTCAGATTGACTCTCACCATCAAGCAGCAGAAACAGGTTTCCAGAAACTTGCATATTGATAGTTGCATCTAGGTTTTGAAAGTGGCTTTTGCTAGGTGTTTTCAGGCCCTCAACTCATGTACAGGTTGCTGAGCAGTGTTCTGTGTTCTCAATTATCTATTAAAATAATTTTACTAATAATTTATTATCAATATTTCCTTTTGTCTTGTTTTTTTTCTTAAATGTAGTTACTAAAAGTCTTTACCTGCAGCAGCTTCTTAAACATTTACCTGCTTTCTTCAGGGTGGGTTTTTTTAATGTCAGTTTTCATTACAATGATGGGAAAAATTAGTTTGTCAGGATCAAGTGCCAACAGATAATGGACCCTCAGGGATTGTTTCTTTTATGTTTCTTCAGTTTATTTTTGTTCAGATTCTCAAGCATTTTGTGTTGTTCTCCCTTCAACCAAGACATTAAGTGATCCCAGTCGCTTCCTGAAAAGTTACTGCTGCTCTGTTTACACAAAGCTAAAAATGGCCAATGCATGAGTAATTTTAGGGAAAAACACCTGTCATGTCTTAAGGCTAAGTCCTGCATATGAATTCTAAAAACAACTCCCAGTAAAAATGATGACACAGCCCTCTTGAGCCATATTACTGTGCCATGGAGGAGTATAGCAACATGATATGAAGTGTCTTTAGAGCTTTACGTTTAAAAAATTCCTGTAATCATACTGTGCTCTGCTTCTCAGCTGTTTTAAGAAACCATAGAAAGTAGAAGTGCCCTTGTTTTCCTTGTTCTCATTAGGCTGGATGACAAGAAGGGCACTATCTTTCATAATTAACAAAGAAAATAGAAATTACAATTAGAGGACTGGAGAGAGTTATGAAAGCAAGGAATTATTTTTTAGTAACTGTAATATTTTTATTTCAGTCTCAGGTTGAAGCTGGTAGTGCAGAACCCATCTCTCCATACAACTGTGAAACGGTGGCAGAGAAATTCTACGACTGAACTTTAAGACATTCTGCTTATATTAAGATAAACTCTTGTCTTTTAAGAGCTCTTACATATAGCAGTGATCACACAGTGTTGTTAAAGACAAGAACATCTTTTCAGATGTGTTTCATGAATAAGGTTAACTTATGAAAAAAGTTGCTAATTCCATCTGTTCTAATAAATGAGGGGTCTGATGCAACCTTGTCTTATTGGACCACTTTCTTAGTACTTCTTGATTGACTGAATCTGTGCCCTTATAGCAGGAAAGGTTTTGCTGATAGTTGGAAAGTAAATGCTAATCACATTTAAATTGCTAGAGCTTCACTGGTAGTTTCAAATAAGTCTGAATTGAATCACTTTATCATGAACCCATAGCTGGCCAATACTGAGGGACAAGCAGTGCTGGTGAAAAGCATTGTTCTTATACTTTTAGGGTTTCATTGGACCTCCAGGTGTGGCAGGACAACAAGGACCTGAAGGAGAAAGGGTAGGCTTAATGGAACATTAATGAAATGTTGATGTTTGTGTGATAATTAGTCTAATCAATGAAATGCACTGGTGCTAAAGTTAAATATGGAGCAGCTGTAAATTATTATCTTAATTTACTCCACAGCTCCAAGGATTTGGGTTATTTTTTTCCTTACTAACAAGGCCCTTAATGAATATTTTTCACTGAAGCAATTTTATTCAGTCAGTGATTAATATATGTCTCTTCTCAGATGATCTTTGAAGTAGAACAAGCCATGGAAGTCTCTGTCACCCTGTGCTTGAGCTTTTTCTTATTTCTCTTAAGCACAAAATGCACAAGTACATGCCTGGCCATGTACTTGGATGCAAGCAGGATATGGCCCTTTTTTATAGTTGTTCTGATATGGCCACAGTAAAGACAAGCAAAGCTTGTGTTTCTCCTGTAGGACAATGTCTCTATGATTCTTTGCTCAAATATTTTATTTATTTATTTATTTATTTTTATTTAGTGGTAGTGCTTCTGACACTGTCTTTTTCCAATCAAAAAATCAAATACAGGTTTAATTACTTGAATTTAAGTATTGAAGAAAACTTACCTTTGATGGCTTATTTCTTTCTCAGGGCATCCCAGGCTTACGTGGAAAAAGAGGTCCTAAAGGGAGACAGGTAAAGCTTTTAATACTTGTTATAATTCCTGCTGCCAATGTAAATCCATCTGTAATTCACTCTGTAACTTTAATCACTGAAAAAAGTTAGGGTGCAGATGTGATGCAAGCTTTTGTTAATCTGATTTTGGTGTTGGTTTGGATGAAGATCTTCTAATGTCTGATATTTCTGGACTATGGCAAACTAAAGCTGTCCTCTACCTAACATATATTTCCACAGCTGAGAATAAACACAAATCTGGCAAGGATACATTATCAAGGTTTACATATTTCCTGTGGTGTATCTGCAATGCCAAATGTTTTGTTTTCTGCTGCAACCATATTATTTTAAGTCTTTGAAGCTATCCAGGAGTTTCTAATTTTAACTTTCTTGTGGTTTGAGATTGAAAACCATGATAGTGTTCTGCAGTTGTGCAGTCAATTGCACTCAGCAATTCAGATGACTTTCAACTAGCATGTTGGACAAGCTTGTTCAGCAGTAGTAGTGCGATTATCATCATTTGGCCCTTGATGTATCCTAAGAAAGTTGTGGAGGGTTCTTTTTAATTGTTTTGTTTTCTGTGTGATCTAACACCAGCCGGAATATAGAGTTGCTTCGATGTAAAGAAAGGCAAGCAAAGTGTCTTTAGGTTGATAGACTGCTCTCTGCAGCTGCGATCAAATAGTTGAGGTATAAAACCAAAGGAGGCAGCTGTTTTTTAGTTATTCAGCTGGAAGGACAGGGTGTTCCTGTGCTTGTTGACCATACTGTCATTTGCTTATAACTTGAATTGAGTGCTACTTTGTGCATCCGAGTGTTGGGCAAGAAGGGCTCTCTGCCACCAATACCTTGCAGTCGTTGGCAGTGTCTCCTGCTAGTGAGTCACACGCAGCATTTAAGAAAGAGGAGAACCTGGATGGAAATCAAAGGCTTATGCTGAGTGTGGAATAGGAAGAAGAGGTGACAGCACAGTACACTGAATATGTGTTTTGCATTGTACTGTCATTCTCCATGGTAGATTTCACTGATTGCCAGTATAGTTGGTCCAATCCGTAGCAGTTAGTTGGTGCTGTGTATGCTGTGGTAAGCAGTTACTTTTCATTTACAATCAGAACACAGTGCCAGGCTATGTTCTGATAAGGACTTTTATTTATATAAATCGATTCAGAGAAGATTCACATAGGTGACAGAGCACCACGTCTGTGATTACCTTCATTCAGTACTGATTTCTTTTAATGTTGTCATTTCCTCGATCCCAAGGTTCATTCCAAATCCTACAAAGTACTTATTTGGTTAAAAGTTACTAATGTAGGGACCAAAACCAGGAGAGCAGTCACATGGGAGCCTGGTTTGAAGTGCTTTGCTGGATCACAGTCTTTAAGAACGTGTGTTATTTTAACGCCAAACAATGATAGCTGTAAATGACAAGGTCTTTTGGCACAATGCCTAGAGTTAACAACGCTGGTGCCTTGGGGCAGGGCACCGTTGCTAAAGCAAATTTGGCATGGGAATTCTGTAGTGCCTGAGGTCAGGCTCCTCACCTTTTGTTCTACGGTGCAACTTATTTCTTTGGACTAAACTTCTGTCAATAGGTAATACTTGAGAAAAAAAAACCCTGTCTGTCTGGCAGGGATCTTTATGAAAAAAAAAAACAGGTCCCAAACATAATGTTTGGGAAGCAATTTTAAAGTATAAAAGAAGTGGATCATACGGGGCACTTATACACTTACGCACTTGTACGCTTAAAATTCACAAAATGCTGCTAATTACCAGGTTTATTGATTAGGTGTTCATATTTGTAACATTTCTGGCATATTTTAAATGGAACAAAGTATTCAATTGTTCAGATCAGTATTGTGGAGATTATTGAATGAGGATTTGTTTGAATTCTAGATTAGTTTTGCATATAATATGCTTTTAAGACAATATTTCACAGTAGAAGTGTATGTATACAATTTCTTTCCATTGTATGACCATAATAGAAAATTTGGCTGGTTCTGCAGTATTTTTAATGCATTGTCTGTCCTGTTAGTATGATGCATTTTGCTTTTATATACACATTTGAGGGAATGTTTTTACATAGTTTTTTTCTATCTGTGATTAGTTAAAACTGATTGTCAATGTGTCAGAACAGACCAAGAAAATTTGGAAATTTGACCAAGAATTTATTAATCAAGTTTTTTGTAACTGTAAAAACCATTCAGGTTCTGTTTTATACTAAAATTATCCTTTGTGTGCTTTATACTAATGTTAAATGATAATACTGATTTCATAAAACACTTGTTGCACAGTATTATTATATTGCTTCCATTTTTAGACTTTTCTGACTGTTCATTTTGCTTTCATTTTTCTACTTACTAAGACAAGGGCTTTTTAGCATCAGGTAAAGGACACTTGCTGTTGGGAATGGGATTATGACGACTGGGGGTAATCTGTCCCTTTTGTAACTCTTACTATACTGGGTTTATTCTGTATCATTTGTGACCTGCATCTATGATTCTATGTGACTGGTAGAACTGTCCCATTGCATCCTCCATTTCCCTTTTGATGCCTCATTTGTGAGTTTAAAAAAAATATATAGACTTGTGGGTTATGGCATCAAATTACTTTCCCCAGCAACTTATGTGCTTCTGCAATGGGCAACATCTGAACGAAGAAAAACAATCTTCAAAACTCTTAGAGGAGGAAGAAAGATTAGAACCAGTAAAGTGGTGGAATTCCATTCCATTTTGCTTTTCAAGCAAAAAAATGAACGTTCTGTTTCAAGCTTCAGTGTTTGACTTGATAAATCAGATTTCTTTCCTTTCCTGATAATGTAGTATCTGAAGTCAAAACTCTCAAAAAATGAATGAGGTTTTACCATGTCTTGGGTTATCGTTTCAGTCTCTCGATGCAGATTAAGTGTTCACATTGGTAAGGACCACTCTTCATGTCTTGGATAATGAAGAATGGCTGTTTTCTCTTCTGCTTTAGGGTTTTCCAGGTGACTTTGGAAATAGAGGCCCTCCTGGTCCAGATGGAAGTCCTGTAAGTATTGAATTGTGTGTTGATTAACATGGTAAAATTTATAACACTCAATATTAACTCTCCTCCTGAATAGAAAGGAGACTTTTGCCTTGAAAGAAATGTCTTGAAGTCCACAGGAAAATCCTGGACTGTTACACTCTTCATGGAAATTGCTAGTAAAGTACTATAGTAAGTATAAAAAAGAGCAACAAAAGACTCAAAAAGCTGCTGAAAGAATGCAATTTCCACTGCTGTATGTGCTGACTACCTTGAGAATCAGATCTCTTGCTGTCCTCATTGCATTGCTGATGAATCTTTTGTCTTCAAAAATTCTTGCATTGGATTTGATCTTGCGTTGTCTATTTAAACCATTATTCCAAAATCACCTTAACAAAATAGGGTTCTGCCTACATGTAAAACCCTAGCTTTTGTATGCTTATGCCTTTGGTAGTTGATTTCATCCTTTGAACTGTTACTGAAAACAATTATGCTAGTATGTCATTCAGTGCATTATAATCAGTATGATAACAGCTTTGTCCTTGGCAGTGTGTGCAGGCTGAAGTGCTCTTGTAGTATGATATTCAAACTGTGCCACAGTCACGTCTCTCAAAGCAGCTTTGCTGTCTTGCTGTATTTGTAGGGAAACCCTGGCTGCAGGCTCCAAACTCAGGTTTCCTTTGGTGTCAGAAACCAGTGAAAGGCTTTGGGCAAGACAAAAGAAGAGCAATAAGCTCTGGGTAAACTTAGCAGCTGACTTAAATCATCTTGTATTGTTGAATGCTTCTTTGGAAAGTGCTGTCAGTTTTCGTCGAAAGATTTTTCTGATATGGACCAGAGTCAGCAACTAGGCAGAGATTGTCTCCTTTTTGAAGGCCTACCCTGACACCCATCTTAGAAACTGGTTTTAGAAAAGCTTACATGAATTTTGCTGGTGGGTTATCAACATTTGGTGTCAACATTTTGGAACATAGGAAAAAAAATTATTTTGCATTTCTGGTCCCTGGGGCAAAGTTTCCCTTGTTGGAATGTCAGGTGATGTCAGTATAGTGCTTTTCATCTTGAAAACCCTCTGAGGCTTTGTGAGTGTCACCAGCTGCTTTTCAAATGATATTAAAACATTAGTTCTTCCTTCCCCTCCTGGTACTCCCAAGTCTTCCTCCATTCCTGATAAAGCAGATATTGTCTTTCCCCCAGGTCTGCAGAACAGTACTTTTATAGAAACAAGCTCAGAAAGCCTGGATCTGAAATTACAGACTTGTGCTTTACAAAGAACCCTGCTTTGATGCAAACATTTGCAAACGAGTTCCATCTAATCTGCCAAGACAGCTGCTGATCTTTCTGCCTTCTTAGACAGGCAGCAACCCCTTTCCCCTCCTCCCCAAAACTCACCCTGCAGGGCTTGTTCAGGCAAGGGGCCAGAGCTGCAGCTGCAGGGGGCTGCAATGCTAATGGGATATTTACAGAGCCTGTTCGTGAGCTGGCAGTGGAGAGCAGGGGCTGCCTGGGAGGCCTGTGGCGGCAGGAACTTGAAGAGAAGACATTTCTTCCCATGTACTGACTTGACACTAATGACACTTGTCTCCATGCCTAATTTCTTCTGCTTAACTGACTGATGCCATCCTTCATTTTCACAACACCCTCCCAGTTCTCTGAGGATGCTGGTCTGCCTTGGAGGCTGTTGCTAGAGCATCCAGCTTCACCTCTGGTTAGTTTGGAGCAGGCTGGAGAAAGTGTGCAGGCACCAGAGGAGGGAGGAGAGCACAGAGGTGTCATCTGGGCCATGGCCAAGTCATGCCCAGTTGGACACATTCAGAATGGGCTTAGATTTGCTTGCATAAAACTTCCCCTGCACCGGGGATGCCAACAGGCTGTGGTGAACTCTCTGTATGATGCTGAGTAGCAGGTCCCAGGTGTTGGGACAGCCTGCACAAGGCATGATGATCTGGAGGGCTCCAATACCTGTTTCATGTATGGCAAAGAGACTTGGTAACTGTTTTCTGCCCGGTTTTAACCTCTTATGAGTTAAACTGGAGTGTGACAGAGGCAGTGGTAGAGTACTGTTGAATCTGTAACTTCTTTTAAAGTACAAATACTGTAGTTTAAATCAAGAAGCAATTTTTCATAAAGAGAGTTTATTTTGCAGCAGTCTTTCTATGAACTGAGCCACTGTTCTATTCATCTTTCAAAGAAATCTTAATAAATTTGTTTTTCACCCTCAAAAAATTGTTCTTTCTTCCTCCCATTTTAAGTTTTATGGTAAAAAAAAAAAAAATCTCATGTCCCTGCAGTAGCAACAGGAGTGATTTCCTATACAAATCTCTGGAGATTGAATTGCACAATCCAGAGCTTTTAGTAAGCGTGTTCCTCTATACAGTGATAAACTCTCCCTTTCAGGGAACTCTATAAAAATCCCAAATAACTTGCTCTGTAGATCACTTTTGTTGACCTTATCAGTGGGATTTCTTTTCAAATGGTAAAATTCAGATAATCTAAAATTAATTTTCTTTGAAGGGAATTGTTGGTGGGGTTGGTCCTCCTGGATTTCCAGGACTAAGAGTGAGTACACTTTTATTACTTCGATATGGTTTCATTACAGTATTTGTCTTTGTGTGTTTGTGAAATAATAAAAATTATTATGAAATCCATGGATTTAAACAGATTTAGTTCTAGGTAGCCATGATTTTAATTAATATCGCTTTACAAAACTGCTGTCATGTTGCCAGTATGGAGTACTTCTGTACTTGGTGTGGATTTGTATGCTTATTTCTGATCCGCTGTGTCTGTTTTTTTTATTTGAAGTAACCAAGTTTGCTAGTTCATAGCATTAAAGCCAGTGTTACTTTTTCAAAAAATGCAGTAGTCTCAAACACTTTAACAACTTAGCCCTCATTCGTTCCTGAATATGGCTACCAAATTCAAAGCAGAATTAATTTCTTAACTTGCTTGCAGTATTATATTGATGGTTTTTTTTAAGAAAATATTCACAGGATAACGTAGTGGTGCTCAGTGTGGAGTTGCACGCTGTAGTTGTATCAGTGCAGTTGTGCCAGAGAAGCTCTGTGACATCAGTGAGTCCTACAGGAGGTGGGAAAGAGCGATACTTTCATACCATGTAGTCTTACTCTCTTTTTTTAAAAGTAATTCATGTATTTACTCATAAGGGACCTCTACTGTCTCAATCATGCCTGGCTATGCAACCATGTTCACAACGTGGGAGAAATAGCATGTTTACATTTGAATTAAGAAAGCCATGATTGTCTCCAGTGTTTGCTTTGTGGGTTTTTGGTTTTGTTTTTGTTTGTTTGTTTGTTTGTTTTTTTTTGATATCTGCAGATCTGAAACATTCTTGATAAGTTTGTTACTTTACTCTTGTGGTCATCTGACTTTTCCTTTGAAGTATGACAATCAAGTTCAATTATTAACTTTTTAATGATATGTTTATAACAAAAAGTATTTCTGTAACTCATCCCTTGTTGTCTGATTGAGATTGTTGTGGCATTGCCACAGTGAAAACACAAGTTTGGTCAAGAAACTGTGTAGCTTCCAGCCTCATCATGCAAACATGAACTTACTGTGTTCTTTGCAGTTGGCATATTTGAGCCAGTTGAAGCACTCATGAGAACTTGCTTAGAATTACAGTTTGCTTTTCCTTCTTATGTGACTGTCTTTGGAATTTTATCTCAAGGACATTGATAATTGTACTAACGTATCTAGTTTTTTTAAAAAAGCCTACTATATCACTTCTAAAAAGATATTTTTACTGATTATTTTGACTAAAACTTAGTGGGTTTGCCCTACCTAGAATTTGGGAGTGTAAATCTGGCGTAAAAGCTCTATTTGCCTTCTTGCTGAATTGCAGTCATTGACAGAGAGATTGAGTGTCAATAATTTTTTGTGAAATAGAGAAATAATTTTTCAGCACCAGTCCAAAACTTTTACCTTTTGTACATAGGTGAAATATAACCATAATGAGAGCTATTTCTTGGTGGAAAAAAAAATCAGTGGCACATTTAGATTCTGAACAGCATGAAATCAACAATTCTTTTGTGTGTAAGCTCCATCTGATTGGCCTGCCTTCTCTTCTTTATATGTGGGACTCTTTCACATGGTTCCAGTGACATCATATTGGTTTCCTCGTTACCAGTCAGATAATTGGAAGACCTGCACTTTGTTCCAGAGTTTCTTTACGAGGAACCATTTCACTCTTTAAACTGTAGCAGAATTACACCAGGACCCTGGGGCAATTCCGGGTGACCCCAGCATCCCCAAGTACAGCTTGTGTGGCGCAGCTTTTCCTTGACCACACCTGCTCTCAAAATGGGTTTGTGCTCCCTGGCCTCAGTTCACACGGCTGTTACTCAGGCAGATAATAGTGGTAATTGGAAACTGAGTAAAGAACTGCAGCCCTCAATGTTTGCTTTTAAATACTTAATCCATTATAACACATTATACTATTAGAAGATGCAATATTGAACGTGAGATTAAATATATATTTCTGGCAGAAACCAACAGCATTAATTCAAGTAGCTTGTCTAGTCCAGGTGTACGCAGTGCCCAGAGTTAGTTATATTTTTGCTTTGTTCATGAGGACAATTGCAAAATAAGCAGCATCAGCAAGCTGAGTCCAATAATTTCTTTATTTCATGATTTTTTTAATATACAAAGCACTTGGCAAGTCCCGAGTTTTGGCTGGCTGAGCCACTAGTCTCTCAAGACTTAGGAAGGCCATGAGTGTTAATAAGATGAAGAGTTTCAGAAAATTTACTGCTACTGTTACCAGAACTAGGGGTTTTTTAAATTTTTTTTTTCCTTTAAAACCCCCACCTAATACTAGGAAAATATAAATTTTTCCTTTCTGCTATCTTATCTTTTTGACAGTCAAAAGCAAATTGATTTTAGTTTCCCTTGTCACATGGAAATTGTGGAAAAGGTACACTTTGGCTGAGAAAGTTTTGGTTTTTATCTATGAGCAAATTTTAACTGAGCTGATAAGCATGTGCTAACATATAGCAAGGCTGCTGTAGGTGGAGGATGATTAAAAAACCTGATAGACTCACTAAGTCAACATTTCTCTTATCAGTGAGATAATTTTTCAGTTCTATTTTTGTGTAGTTGCAGTTCTTTGCTGTTAATTACGTTACTCAATATGTCTGGAGACTGTGGCAGGAGTTGAATGAATCTGAATATTGTAATGCTGCTTTGGAACTTCCTCTCTTTGTTTTTATAAGCTAAATTTCCCAGCTCAGTATCCCTCTGTGATTTTTCAATCAATGCTCTTGTTACCAGAAGTGTGCCTTTCAACATACAGGATCATTAGTACAGAGGCACCTTGCTGAACTAAGATATGTAGCACAAGTAAAAGACAGCAACGTAACCAATTTGTCTTGATCGTGTTGCATGACAGAATATGTCATTTAAGCAGTCATGGAAAGCTAAAGCAATGTAGAGTGGCAAGTTTTTTGAGAGCTCTACCAAGCACCATTGAGACTCTAAGTGATCAGTCTTCCTTTCTCTTCAGTGAGCCATGAGTCTGACGATGGCTGCAGAAGAATGTTATTGCTAACACTGCTGAAAGAGTCTCCAGAGAATAATGGATATGTGCTGAACTGGAAATGCATAGATGACCATCTCATCTTTTCCACCTCACTCTCAGCAAGTGGCAAAAGAATTTCTGCATTAATATGTGTTGCTAAATTTTTGCATTGCTGCAGAGATACAACACTGCCTTTTCGTTTCACTTTC
>VXAY01002814.1:275475-358152 GCA_013399855.1 Oxyruncus cristatus | reverse complement strand
CCCCCCCCCCCCCAGATGTAGAACAGGCAGGAAGTAGACAGACTTTTTCCTTTGTAATATACTATTGCTAAATCATGTCTTTCATTAATATTATTGCTGTTGCTGTGTTGATCTTGTAAGATTCTTGATTTATTTCGTGTTCATTTGTGGTTCACTTTTCTTTTTTCTGTCATAAATTTTCCTTTTATCTGCCATGTAAGTCCCAGAAAGGAGAGGTGTGGTAAGGGCTTTGAAGGTACATGAGAACAGAAAAAGTTAGCGTGCCCATCATAATACAGGCTTAATTTTGCACACTTGGTATTTTGGAAGAGTCATTTTTTTTTTTTTTTTTTTACCTCGTAGAAGTTGCTGATAGATGAGAAATCCTAGTAAAAGGACCATAAAGGGAGACTTTTTATGGCCCTACACAACATAGAATAATTACTTTAAGCCAAATTCAATGCCTACGGAGAATTGTTGTCATGTAACCTTAAGGACAGCAGGAATGGCTACTGAATGTGCAGCTGCAGTACAAAAGAAAGCTTCCTTATTCTGCATTGCCTAATGCACTGTGATCTCCTCTTGAATATACAATCCACAGGAGAAGAGGCAAGTTTGGTTTCTTGGGTTTCTGCTCATGTTGGGAACTGTAAAGGTGGAGGACTTATGATATGGATACCTTTTTTTCCTCCAAGTAATCAGCCTGAAAAAGATTTTGGTTTCTCTCTGTGGTGCAGAAAAATGCCACATTCTGTTACCAGTCTCTAAGTTATTCCATTTTATCAAATGTTTAATACAGTCACACTTCTTGCTGTTTGATAGGGAGGCATTGGGCCAGCGGGACCGAGCGGACCATCAGGAATTCCAGGGCCCACGGTATGGTATTAAATGATCCCACAGCCAGGTGCCTATGCTGCTTTCCAAATTGTATTTGAACATGGGATTTATGCCTTCTTTATTTTAACAGGGTTTCGCAGGGAGTGTGGGACAGCCTGGAATGAAAGGTGATAAGGTGACTTAAATATTTTCATTATCTTAGAGATATGTAGTTCTTTCAGACTCCCTTTCTAAATATTAAGAACAATGTACTTGGCAAAACTTTACCTTTTCCCTTTTGATTTCTTTTCTCTTCTGACTTTTATTTTTTAAAATTACTTAAGTCTCATGATCTGGTATTTTATTTCTGGAGCGAACACTTACTACTGAACATAACAATATCCAGGTCTGCAGGGTTTCCTGGAGGGATTTTTTCAGTGCAATATCTTGCACTGTGAAAGATCTGTTTTAGATTAATTTAATATTTAGTATTTAAAAGTTCTCATTCTCTAATTCTGAAAATGACCCCATTTTAAGCCACATACATATGTCTGTATAAAATTGTATGTCGTTTAGGGTGAACATGGCCTTGCAGGAGAGCCAGGAGACCAGGGGTACCCAGGAGATAAGGTAACTTATAATTACATTCTTTTACAAAATTGCCCAGTTTCATCAACTTCATCAGTTTTCTGAATCTCTTAAAATGCAACAGGTCAGTTGCATAAAAGTAGAATGCAGTAGTAAAAGTTATTGGATATCACTGAACTAACATATTTTTAAGAGGTGCTGCTGATTAAAACCTAGTTATGGAATGTGTGAACAAAGACAAGTAAAGGGCACGGGCAGAATTCTGGCAGCTCCATGTTTAGACATGCATCAAGCAAGAAAAGAATAATGGTATGATCTGAATCTTGCTAAGAACCTGTTGTAAAAGATATTTTTCCCTTGAACCTTGAAGTTCATCTGCAGCTCACCTGGGCCCAGTGTGCTTAGCAGCAGCACATGGTCTGACATGCTCCTTCATATCATGAAACTGAGATAAATAAGGATCTTCTTTCCTGTTTGGCTAGTACATCAGAAGTCACTAAAATAGCACATCCTGTGAGAACTCTTTTGATGCAAGTTCAGTGTTAGAAGATATTTCTCATGCTACAGAATTATTCTGAAGTCTGTTTCAGGTGGCAAAATACAGCAATCTATTGCTTCAAACTTAACAATTCATTTTCATGTATAAATAATAGCTTTTTTTTTCAGGGTGCCCTTGGTTTACCAGGACCCCCAGGGATCAGAGGAAAACCAGGACCCCCAGTAAGTTTACACATCAAATTTTGCTCTCAAAATATCACTGTATGTTATATTTGATACTTTTGTGAGATTATGTTCATACTACATGTAATCCTCTAGAAGCGACCTAATTCAAAATGCACAAAGAATAAGGTCTAAGATGCTTTTATTTCTAGTGACTGGTGTTAAGGAGTCAGATCTTAAAATATGAGGCTTTTTTACAAAGGTCAATGTATGTGTCAAATTTTAATTGAGGAGTTCTTAGGATTTTAGGTGTTCTGTGCCAGTCACTTTGTGAGGGAATAGACATGTTGGTAACATTTGAAGCAAATCCACTGAAAGCTGCCAACATGACCATTTGGACTAGCTGGATTTGGAGAGAGCATGTGAAATCTCACTAATAATGTCCAGTCATTTCTCACAGGGTTGAGTAGTCATGAATTCCAGTATTCATTGATTTTTAGCAACTTTAAAGGCATCTGTGCATTGCTGCCCCATCTGCTGGGTTTGTGAATGTTGAGGCAGAAGAGGCATGCTGCACAAGGTTACTTGGCTTTTTCTCACCTGTTTTAAGCACTAATCTCTCTCTTTTTAGTGTATAATTAAAAGCTGCCAATGCTCACTCCAGTGTCAATTTTCATATTGGCAATCAAGCCACTTAGACCTCGTGAATGTCATTAGCCCTTAAACTCAATTAAAAATACTTTCTTTGTTTGAACAGTGGTGGATTTTAAACACAAACTGAATGTGACAAACTTTGTGACTTATGTTAAATTAAGCTTTGAGAAGTCAGTCCTGCAAGGAATGTAATTTTAATGTTGTAGAATAAATTTACAATAAAATTGTTTGAAATTGTGTTGAAAATTAAAAAAATGTTTTTGAGATCAGACCTTAATTTTGCTCGAGGAACATCTAGGTATGGCTGGGCAAAACTTGTAAATATGTGGAAGAACAGATATAACTTAGAGAAATATTCTGGCCCATTTTTAGATGTGTCAGTATTTGTATATAGTGGACTCACTATAACAGGTGGATAAGACCTAATTTTACTGTTATTAATCTCAAAACTCCCATTTTTTTGGCTATGGTTGGATGCTTGGAATACATAGGTAAGTATGTAAACCAATATCTGTAACAGTTATTTCCTGGACTTTTAAATAAGGTGTGGGTTTTATTGTGAAAACAACTGTATGTTTCAAGTGTTTTTTATGACTATTTGTACCATCTCAAAACTCCCAATTTTCTTTGTCTAAAACTGATTTGATTTTTTTTGTGTTGTGACTTCAAAGAGATACGAAGAACTAGTCTTAATTGAATTCAAAGAGAGGCAGTTATAAAATTTCCTATTTAGTGAAAAAGTTATCTCAACAGTTCTGTTGGCTTTCTTGTTAATAAAGGTTTTTAAAATCTTTGTAGCAATCTGCTGTTAAAAATAAATTATAATAAAAAATCTTAATTGTTTGGATTTTTTTTTTTAAGGGGAAAATTGGAGATCCTGGACCCCATGGACCATTGGGTCCTCAGGGACCTGAGGTAAGAAATTACTTGACAGAGGTAAATTAAATGTCATTTAGTTCTAAGTTACAAAAATCACAGGCAAAGGGGTTTGCTTCATAAAAGAATGTTTTCATAGTTGAATTAGTAAAAACTTTTTATTCAGTCATAATTGATGAACCTCACAATTTTTTTAATGCAAAATATCAATATACAGGAGCTTTGAATACAAATTAGTTTATCTATGTGTTTAGGATTTGCTCTTTTGAATCCTACTGCTATGGATTACACCTTGAATGAGGCTCATGTGGTTTCTCAGGCACACTTCTATTCATGAATTCTACAGCATGTTTACAAATGGGATTTTCCAGGCCTGGTTGCATATTTACCTCTTACAAAATAGCTTTATTTGCAAGGACCACAAAGAATAAACACCAGTTACATGGGAAGCATTGCAAAGCAGCTGAATCTAGCAGTGAAGTTTCCTAAGAACTCTGTAGAGCTATGGAAGTCTACACAGAAACTGTCAGTCTCCAAATTGTTCTATTTTGATGCTTTTTGGCATTTATACTGTGGACTTGAAGGAAAAATGCTGTGGTCTGTATCAGAAAGACATATGTATACACATGTATTTGCTGGAGAGATGAAAGCACAAATTGCAATTTGTTCTTTTTTTAGCCAGCTCCCTGCAATGAGTGGGGTTTTTTAGGTTTTGGTTGTATTGGGGTGGGGTTTGTTTTTTTGGGGGGAGGGTTCCCTTTTTTTTTTTCTCTTTAATATGTCTGAGAGATATATGTTTGAAATTATCATTTTTCTGGCTTTACATGTTTGAGCACATCTCCTGAAACCAAGCCTTTATATTCCTACCTGTTTTGTCGGAGAAGAGCCCTCACTGAGAGAAACTCACCGGTAAATGTATTGTAGCAACACAATACCAGAATAAGCCTGTCTGTTTTAGTCAATGGATGTGCAGAAGACACAAAGCCTGTACATACTGTCCACAGTCCATAGGTGCCTCCCTCTGTGGCTCAGGATTTTAGATTTTGTGAGCCTCTTCATTCTTAGCAGAAGAGGTCCTTGCATCATCTCTTCTCTTTGCACAGCTTTCAGCAAGGGGCATCTGTGGCAGGTTAATACCAAATTGTTGGTCTTGAAGCCTGTGTCCTGCTGACCCTGATGCCTATGCTGGTAGTCCTTCATAAATCCCTATTCCAACACAGACTTATTCCTTTGTGTCTGGGGAAAAGATCATCGTTCTGGGCTAGTACCCTTAGGGCAGATATGGATGGGAAACTTTGTCTGAAAAGCTCAGCATTTCCTTTTGCTCAGGAGTGCAGAATTACTTCATTGTTAGAAGGCAAATATAAAGTGCATTATGCTACCTAACTTGAGTGTCCAGGTTTTGGTTTTTTTTTTTTTTTCTTTGGGGGTTTTTTTGGGAATTATCTGTGAAATGTCAGGTTTAAAATGACAAAGCAGTGTTTCTCTTAACTTCAATCATGCAAGACAGATCCGAAGGAAGTAAAATAAGTTTTGCCACCTTTTACTTCATAAAAACATGGTCACTACACGACAAAATAACAGAAATAGAAGGGATGTAGGATAGTAGCATACTGGGATTTTTGACTAATTGAAAATACTGGAAGTTCTATAATAAAAGGAATTCAAAAGAAGCAGCTTAAAACTGAAGATTGTATTTTGTTCTCCCTGTTACTTTATCTTAAAAAAATAAGCTAGTTGTTGTTGCCAGAAGCTATTTAGACACAACTGAATATATGGAGTATAAACAAATGGTGTAGATTTTTCTACAAGAAAAGCCTGCTGTCACATACCTGGTCATGTCTGTTCTCCCAAAACCAGACAGCTAGCTGGTCAGCAAGGGCTGCTTTCCTTGCTCGTATTTATTGTCTGAATGGTCAGACTTGCTGTGACCCCATATAGAAAACAGACATTACATCCTATGCTACATGTTCCCTTCGTGTTTCTGGAAATAGAAGAATGTGATGAATTAGTCTATTACAAGGGGTGTACTTTGAATTTGGTTTGGACATGACAATCCATACCATATGCGTTCTAGGAAAGGTTTTATTTAAAAAAAAAAGCTATGTTGGGATTTGTTGGGTGTTGCTATGAGCAGGAAGCACCTGTCAGATCCTACTTCCAACTATTTCTTTCCCCTTTTGTCCAACACTTAAGGCAGTGGGATTTGTAAGTGTGCCCTATCCCCACGGTCAAACTTGTTTTGGGTATATGTGAAGTAAGAAGCTGGGGATCCTTTGGTCTTTGCAATTACAAATTTGAGTGTTTCAGTTCCAGTGGAAAGAATAAGCAGTTATATCCCTGATTTTCTTCCCTGCAATTTGCTGTAAATTTGGTGCTACAGCAGCTGAAGTCTATGGTATCTCTGTCCACAACAGTGGGGAGCAGGGCTGGCGGGCTTCAATCATCCTCACAGGTTTTTGTTGTTTTAAGTGAAGCTCAGTAGTAAGTTGCTTCTTAATTCTTTTCTCTGCAGTCTAGGTCACTGGATCAGAGTTGAAATAAGCCACCTACCCATAGCCAGGTTCCATTTGAGAACTGCAGTGCTGATGGGCAGGAGAGAGCAGAGGGAGGGACAGAGGTTTCATGCTCGCTCCCTGGGCGGCTGTATGAGAGTTGGCTGCCAAATGCATTTTTTTTCAGTGCAGAAGTCTTGCAGTGTCGAGCCAAATTCTCTTCTGGGTGTGTCGCTGCAGAGGCAGGGTCTGTCGCGTGCCTGAATGCGTGCTTCTCACAAACCACTGGATAGATTCAGTGAGCGCTTTATGGAGCATGTTCTTCATCAGTTTACGCATTTTGCTGCTTTGTCATGCATCTGTCAATGAACCGCCAAAATATGAACTTTCTATAGAGCTTTATTTTATTGGTATGACAACTGGAAAGTGCTGATCTGACCACTTTAACCCATAATGCCTGCATTTACTGTGTGCAATGAAGTATGTAATGCTTATTGTTAATGTAATTAGATACATTTTTAACAGACTTCCACATGTATTCAGAATATTTTATAGTTAAATTTTGCTCTAGGAATCACATTTAATTATCCCCCCAAAATAAGGGTGATAGTTTTCTTCAGACGTGTCTTCAGATGTGCTCTGAGAGTTATAAATAGGTTTCATCTGGAGCAGAGAGAGGATTAGTCATTATCTTCAACTGAACTTTTTTCAGCTGTGCAGTATTTTGATCTGAGGTCGTTGGCTTATTCCTTCAGGAAGGTGCTCATATGGGATTCAGCTGCTATGTCTCATGCTCAAGGCAGTAGCATTACAAAGGAGAAGGATACCTTCAAATAACAGTATACAGTCAAAAAGGCACACATTTTTAAAGTGAATCACTGGCTTCAAGTTGTTCATTTAAGAAAGAAAGCTTTGTTTTTAATGCATGTTTTATCTTATCACATGATTTTTTGAGTTTGTGCAAACAGTGCCATGCGTGTAGTCATAACATAGTTCTTCTGTTTCAATATTGCATCAAGTAACTTGCATGCAGAGGACTTGAAGGAAATATAGGGATAAAGTGAACTTAACAGCTGAATTAACTGCATGTTCTGGCATACATCTGAAGTAGTATAAGCAATCTGTAGAATTGCTTATACTTTCTACTTGCTTTTGCACAGAATCTTTAGCTGGTTCTTTCCCAGAGTTACTTGCTATAAGTACACACCTTGGTTTTTTTTTTTTTTCCAATGAATATGTGTTAATTTTGCAGAAATATTCGATTTATCTTAACTTTTTAAATGTCGAACAATGCTTGTTCATGTGACCCTCCTGTGTTTTGTATTTTCTTCACAGGGATTATCTCTGAGGCACTGAGACATGCACTAACATAGTAACAACCTGATCACCTCTGCATTCTTTTGTTAATTAAACATTATATAGATAAATGAAAACAATAAATATGTTAATTTTATATATAAATGTTCAGTACAAAAAGCAACACTTCCATGGTGAGGTTAAAGCAAGTTTGTGTTGAGATAGCTGGTGCTTTAGATTTTTCTGATGTCACTTCTATTTTGATTAAATACAGTGAACTCTAAAGTGCTTTGCTGGCAAAAGGCCACATCTGCAGCAATATTTTGAAAATAATTTGTATACTATGAGCTGCCAGACTTCTGGCTGACAGGAAGTTAAGAATCTACACTTTGCATTTCCTTAGCAGAAGTCATAATATCGAGTGATGTTTTGAGTAGTCTCTGCTGAAAACTATGTTGCAGCTGGAAACTCTCGCTTATGGAAGAATAATGAATTTTTAATCTGGAGTTGCTTCACTGGGAACTGGCTGCTCAATGACTCTCTCTTGGCAAATTTAGGTAGTGATAGAAATGTATACCACTTCACTACTAGGCATCTGAATAGCAAGTGCCATTGCTGAGGTGTTTTAAGAACTTCTTTCTGGTTTATTCTTTTTCTGGAGTTGTCTTAAGTGACTGTTTGTGTCCTGGATTATTACCCTTATTTAATGGATTAAAAATGTGAGAACATTTTGGAAACAGGCTTCTAATCTGCCATAGCATCTGCATTTTCTCCATGGTTGTGCTTGAGAATAAAAATCTTAATCCAGCTTCACAGAAAAGATAATGGTGAGAATTTTAAATTTTTTAATGCATTGCTAGTGTCTGCTCTCAGGCCAGAAGCCCTCTTGCTTCCTAAGACTTTGCCTGACATGGGAAGGTTTTCAAATACTATTATTGTTCTGTGATAATACTTGTCAACTTACATTTCATAGTACTTACTGAATTCTTTCTAGAAAAATTTATACAAATAAATAAATAACGTAGATGTATTCCCTTATACAAGCATAAGAATCTTTGTAAATTGACATTTTTCTTGACATATTGTTTTCTGGAATGTTTATTCTCATGAGGGAACTTGTCTCTCTGTCAGCATTTTGCACTTGTTCACATATTAGGAACTTAGATTTACAGACATACAAAACAACCCACCCCTTGGTAACTATTTGATATCTGTAAACAAGCAAATTTAAACATAACAAAGGATGAGTTAGAAACTTCTGAAGAATTGACCTAACTCTTCAGTGTATTCCAGTAGATAACAGTGGTCAGGATTTAAAAATAAAACACAACACCTCCTCTTATGAGCTAATAGACATTAAGGGTGATGCAAGTGAGTGCTTTAGGTATCAGTCTCAATGCCTTGGTCACATGAAAATAATATGCTCTGTGCCACCTAGAGGCACGTTGGAATTGTTGCACAGCTTTACTAGTAATTGCTGCTTTATGGTAAAAGAAATGAATCACAGAACACTGTGATGTTTTGTGAAATACTGGGTATTAGAGTTGTTCCACTTAGAAACTCAGAGGGTTTTTACTCTTTAGTGGCTTTTAATGCTCGTTAGCATTCAAGTACTAAACCTGATTTTAAAAAATAAATCATAATTCTGGTTCATGTTTTGGTTTATACATTTATTTTTTATTTAATATATAAATGTGACTAAAAATATTTGCATCCCATCTAAATCCTTATTTTTAAGTCTCTCTGCATCCTGTTAAGACCAGGTTATAGAAAGCAAACAGATGGTAGTTCAGGATAAAATAATACTTGCTTTTACATTTCATGCTCTGATATGATTTATCTCTATCTTTCTAGTAAGTTTTTGGTAATTAATGTCAGCTAGTTATGAATAATCAGTAGAAATGTTTACCTTTTTTTGAAGCTCAATTGTTTTTGAAGAATAGGGTATGGTTAACTATTACCCACCTAGCGAGGCAATTTTTTTTTTTTTTACACCTCTGCTGCTCAGAGAACCTAGAATGTGACTCTTGAAGTTTTAATGATGACATAACTTAGCCTGCATTATGGTGCTGGAGAGAATTTCATGCTGCAAGTTCTCTATCAGATGTTCTTTAAATTGTTCTGAACGTGCCTGATGCTTTGATTTCCATTATTGAAAAAAGTATGCATGCAAGTAGGGATGTTTGTAAGTTTTGATCTGTAATGATTTTGTATTATGTAAGCAGGAAACTTGTTTTTTTTCTACTGTTAAGCCATGGTTGTGCATAGATGTAGTAATAAATATTTTGCTCAGGGGAAATGGCAGTCTTGCTGTTTCCAGACAGTCAAGATTTAATGACATCTAGTAGTTTATTCAAAAACCAAAATCAAATACTATTTTGGCAGGTGACTGCTAACTAAAGGGTCAATTACCAATGCTTCATTTTAATCTAAAAACATAAAGATTATGTATCTTCTTTGGATATTTGTGGAATTTAACTCACTGTAGTATTGCATAAGGGTTAGCTGCACCATTTTTTTCCTTTAAAATACACCCATTCCTTATAAAGCAATCCAGTTGTAGCACTGAATTCCTCTGATATAGAGGCATCCTCATGGTGTCCCACTCAATGCCTACTGTCCAGATGTTTCACAGTGATCATTTTTTGTTGATTCATTTTCTGTGCATATTTACTTTTTCTTAACAACAGCTTGAACTATAGTATACACTATTTCACAAAGGCCTATCCTGAGTAATGCTACATGCTGCTGACCTTCACTTACTGCCAGCCAGATCTAGATTATCACCTGCTGATTTGGAAGCTAAAGGCTTCCTACCCTTTTCTTAATCTTGCAGTGATCTCATCCTTAAAGTGTGGCCAAGGATTAAAGGGCTTCAGCTGCACTCAAAACTGTTTCTAAAAAATAGTTGAATTCATAAATGCAGGACCTGGTGCTGGCTGCTTTGTGGTGTTGTCCATCCAAACCAGTCTGATGATTTAATTTCAAACATTGCTTAGTGGATAAAAATCTTATGCTTAGAGAAATTAAATCTGTACTGACATCTGCTAAATTGAGTTTAATGAAAGCTGCCTAAAATCTGTCACATATCCAAGTCCTTTCAAGGAAACTTAATTAATTTTGACACATTTGGAATGGTAGAACAAATTTATTTCTTGTTTCTGTGATTCAGATTTGTTAAATGAATCAACAGAATCAAAACAAGTACATTGGAAACATTCCTACTCTGCAAATCATTTGTCTGTATGATTTCTTTAGGGTTTTCCAGGAGATATCGGTGTACCTGGATTAAATGGCCCTGAAGGTCCTAAGGTAAGATTACATGAAAACCTATTCAAAATAACAGGAAACAGTGTAAATCTCTGAGGAAAATGTTATTAGAGTTGGACACTGGCATTGTGAGAAGATACTCTTACTGTCAGAATACAGGCATTTTGCCTCAGGTATTTATAGGAGGAAGTTATTTGAATGTTTAATTCTGTCCAAACAGTCCTGAGAGTAATTACTGTGTTGAGTGGTAGCATGTAATGGCAAGATAAGTGTGAGAAAATCCTATGTAGCTAGAAAGTAGCATATGTTTCACCTGTATTTAAATAAAACGCATACAGATCTTTGTATAACTCAGGTCCCACCTGAGTAATACTAACTGCTTTTAACGGTTTTTGAAAGAAATAGTAGCTGAAGATATGAAAAATGGGTAAAATTCACATGCTGGATTAAATTATGGATATAATAATAGATATAAAAAAATTACTGTACCAGAATAACTTAGTTTCTGCTCTTTAGTAGACCAGTATTTTAGACCCAGCGTAGGCAATAATTCACATGTATAGAGTTTTAATAAAGATTTGGATAAAAGCACATATGGAATTATTTTTTTTAATAGTAACTGTAGAGACTAATACAAAAAGTGCAGGTGAGTCAGAAATTAACCTAGAGGAAGGTAGCTGGATAATGTCTAAAGATTGACTTCTTGTTGTTGAAAGGCAAGCACCAATGAAGTTCCTCACTTACCAGCCTTAGGACTATTCTTACACTGTATTTTCTGTGATAAATAGTCACAAATATGATGGAATGAAATTTGTATATGAAACAAAGCTGAGCATCTTTGGATGATCTAAAAAACTGCACTTTTTGATGATTTGTTCCACTTCTGTTATTTCAGATTGATTCATGCAAGGACTAAAACAATAAATCCTACTGTAAACTTAGACCAAAGACATTGCCAAATCTCTCTGCAATAAAAGCACAATAAAGCAGTTAGAAATTAAGTGAAATTCTAGAACACATGAGGCAAGGTGTCTTATTAATGCACAAAACATGAGAAGGCTTTATCTAAGTAGTACAGTTCTGGGCATTTGTATTCCAGGACTCAATCAAGTGAGACTAGATGAAGAAAAGAACACTTACATGCTTGTATTCTGGAGGCAGTTTATTTATTGTACCACAATGAAGGGCTTTTTTGAGCTTTAGGTAAAACAGAAGGGAGAAACTGGTGAGGCAAAAGAACTGTGCAAGACCAACAATAACGATTGTCCAAGAACAAAACATAAGGTTGTCCATGAACAAACAGACATGGAAATTGCAATATTTTCCATCAACAGAGTTGTGAAATTCTGTGGCAGACTGCTCAAGAAAACGTAGGATGGGGAGCAGTAAATAGTTTAAAGATATGGTCTTACTTTTTCCTGGAAGATTGTAACAATACTTCCATGCCAAAGGGGATCATTCTGGAGAACATCTCAAATAATCCCCTTTCTTCAGTTCTGATTTATTGCTTTGCTAACTTGTTGGTATGTATATATTGCCTTATGTGAATGAGTTTGTCTGACCATTACAGTGGCAGTTGCTTCTATGTTTCTGAGTTACCAGAGCACTTAAATAAAAACACTGTCTAGGGGAAATAGAAGAAGAGAAATACAACAGTTCTTGAACTGCAGTTCAGATTTAATCATCCAAGGTGATAAATGAATGATGTAACTGAGATCTAATCCCTGCTGCCCAGTTTCTTCACTGGGATTGTGTTATTGCCCATTATATCCAAGGTGCTTTTGTTAGAATTTGGTTGATGGTTAATACATAACATTACCAATTTTTTTCCTTTTCACAGAGTTAGGAATAAAGGTACTAAAAGGTAGCCTACAAAGTTTAAGACTCTGTGTTCCTTTGATACAGACATACATAGCTGAGCAAGATCCAGTCCTCTCCAGCACATCTGGTGTTAGAGGCAAAAAGCTTAGACAGCCTGTCCTAATCAGGGAGAACTGATTGCTTACATTTTAAAAGAAAGATTACCAAACTGGAAAAACTCTTATACTGCTCCTCGTGCTGAGGGAGAAGGGCTGCATAACTTTGGAAGAGTTTGGCTTTTGGGATCCCCAGCTGTCTTGAGTTGATTGCAATTCTAAAAAATTTCCTCCAGCTTTTATTTTTAGAGAACTCTTCTCACTCTGCTGCTATTTTCCTCATGTTTTTGTTTATGCTTCCTCAGAAGCAATACCCATTTTAAAAGCCAAGAAGGCAGGGCAAGCTTTATTTTTTAGCATTTGGTGTGTGATAAATTCAGCCTCTTGGTGGGAAGTTTAAGCTCTGTTGAGTGTGATCAGCTGTCTCTAAATGCCAGTAGAAGTTCTGGATTGTAAATTTTCCTTAAATTAGTGCAGTAATCAGCATATCTGACCTCTCTAAATCAATGTTCAAAGGATTTATTATGTAATTTGGTCTACAGAATATTACTCAGCTTGGAAAACAGTATTTTAGAAGGTGTTTGATCTTGATCCACTGCTTATTAAAAAAAAATAATAAACAACGTGTACTTTTTAAAGAAAGGGAATAAGAATGTTATTAAGAAGCTCTGAAATAACTTAGGTTCTTTCCTATGTTATTCTTGCAAGTATTTATGCTCTCTAACTGAGAAAAGTGAGAGGAAAAGATGGTCAGAACATGCTGACTACCACTGTAGTTTTTCTAGTGGTGTGTGTTGTGCCATGGAAGCAATTGAGAGCTTCCTTCCTCTGTTCACTTATGTTTGTTTGTGTAACACATTCAATAGAAGTAGCTATTAGTACTTTCACCCCTTCTGGAAGGGATGGTCAGCTGGGAATTTATATATGTGAAATGCAGGATACCCCATTTGCTGACTCCCTGTTTTTTTCCAAACACTTTGGCACATCTGTAATGTCCACCTTCATTTTTCTGTTTGTTGCCTGAAACCTCAAAGAGGAGATGGAAATTTCATTAAGTCTTAATATTCAGTTTACAATCTGGGGCTTTTTTCTGGATCCAGTTAAGTGCAGTGGAAGGGTGTGTATGGTAGCAGTGTTGCTACCATTTCCACTGTGCAATTACATTGTACTGAAAGCCGTAATCTCCTAAAGGGCTTTGCTGTTAGAGTAAAACAACAGTTCTGTCAGTGAAAAAATTCCATGACTAACTATATAAGATTATTACTTACACAGTGCTACTGAAAACCCTCCTGTCACTTTTGTGTTGGTATGTCAGACAGCAGTCCACCCCAGTCCTTTCCAGTCTCATCTGTTCTTTGAGGAAAACTGGAACCTTGAGGTGGCCATTTCCATTTTTCTCTTCCGTTTTACTTTGCATGCTGAGTAAATTGTTACTGGACCAATGCCTGCACCTTCTGTCTAGACTTCAGCTTCATTAGTATGCAATTAATAAGGCTTACACTTAGAACTTTCCCACCATTTCTTTCTTCAGAGGCTAATCATATCTCTCCTGAAGGGCAGTTTCTTTGTTCTTGTTGCTTTATCTGATATTGTTTAGCTTAGCTTTCCCAGAACATTAATATGTTTACACAAGTTTTCTTTTGTTCTACACCGGGCCAAGTGCTTTTCCCAGTTGTTACCACTGTAATTGGGACGCCCAAGGTTTTTGACACACTGCTAGCTGCAAAGTCACTTTAACGAAGTTTTGAAAATGTTGATGTGAGCAGTCATGAGAACTCCAGGTCAGCATAGGATAAGGTGCTTTATCTCTGGGAAGCTGATTATAGTTGTGACAGAAAAGTAAGGGCTGAAAATCACACGTAGTTCTGGACCAGCTAGTAGTTTAAATTCAGTTTTTGGTTTCTTTCCATTGCAATGTTGTCATCACATGTTATTCTAAAGACTACCTAAATCAATGATCTATACATTGATGATGCTTTAAACTTAGTATGATGGTGTACTTTAACTGTTTAAAAAGAGAGGAACTGTTCTTTTGGGAGTTCAATATTTTCTTCCTTCTCACAATATCAAAGGAAAAATGCTTCAGCTAATCTATGTGGTAGAAATTTTCCAGCAGGTATTAAAATTCTTTTGCATCTTCTCCTGGCTTTCTAAGGGAAATCTATGAACAGTGGTAAGAAATGAAACCTACTTCTTCAGTTTTTCATTTTTGTCCAGGTTTATAAGAAGAGAGAAACTAGACCAATATGATTGCCTGTTGATGTAAGTTTTCACTGTGTTTGTTTGGATGTTTAGGGACTTCTGGGTGACCGAGGGCCTTCAGGGCCACAAGGCCCCAAAGGAGTTGAGGTAAGATCAAAATATTATCCAGTCAGGAGATTGTTTCAAAGAAAAAGTTAGTAGGGGTAAGAGGGTTTGACAGCAATGGCTAGGTGTGTATGGTGTTGTCATGTAAAATTTGAAGTTTCTTTTGTATTTTGGCAAGTGTTCCAAAGAGGTTTTAGCAGCATTATGGGGCTGTCCATCCATTATGTTATTTATTTTAGTTATTTCAGTGGAATCTCAAGTAACACATGTCCAGAGTCTGATGTGGTTCTTTCAGTTAAACTGGGGAGATGGGGGGGAGAGGGGGGGGTCAGTATGGAGGTGGAGAGCATATATCAATTTAACTATAGTGTCCTGGATACACCTAAGTAAACAGTTAGACCCCTATTAACTGAAGGAGGAGAAAGGTAGCTCTTCATCTTATAGATTTATTGAGTATTCTTAATTCATCATCATAAAAATAGAAGCTTGTGTCTCACAGGCTAAAAATAATTAACATTAGAAATTACTTAATTAGTGATTCTGGAGATAGATCTCTGGACTTGTAAGTACCAATATTGTGGGCTTCCATGACAGGTATTGAGAGAGTAAAAGCTAACAGTGGCAAAATGATCTGTTTAGTTAGAGGCCAGGAGACTGGAAGGATTTCTTAATTCCTGTTTCCTGTTGCTTGTAATTGAAAAAGTTGTGTACCACCTTCTCCAAAACTTGGAGAAAATCTCCCACATTGAGGAGGAACAGTGGACCATAATTGATACTAATTCATACTGTAACTATGCAATGAGTGAACCCTGAATAGTTAACACTGCAGTTCCACATTGTTCTTATCTGTGTCAGTGCACTGCACAGCACAGGCACAGTGTCTCATTTCTTCTCTTACACACCTGACAAGCCTGACCCCCAGCTTCCCTCCATCCTTGAGAAGAGACAGGGGTTAAACCTTGGCAAAATGCCATAGCAAATAGAAGAGAAAAGCAGGAATGTTCCCACTGCTTTTATAGCCATTAGTGTCAAATGTTGCTGCAATAGTGTAACTGCAGGGCAGACAGAGGTTGGCCCATCATTGCTGAGTCTCCACCTGATCAAAATTGTGAAAATATTGCTATCATGGTAGGTATACCTACAGTTTCATAGCCCTTCTTGTTGCATCTACGTAGGTCTTGGCTTTCTGGCTAATGAATTTGTCTGTCTTACGGTGTTTCTATCAGACTTGCACTCATACAAACACATATGAAGTAAATTTAAGACGATAAAATAAATACAAACGGTTATGTGCAGTTTCTTTTTTTTTTTTTTTTAAATGAGACTTGATATCAAGATCATTGAAGTCCTGATTTCTTTTAGGGAGAAGTAGGACCAGCTGGACCTTTGGGAGGAGTTGGCCCAAGAGTAAGTATAAGAAATTTTGTTAGAGGCAGGCTATTTTTCAGTAGGAGGACTGCTTTAAAGTGTAAATTTACTGAGAGAAGTGACTGTGATAAAATGAGAAGTGGTTTTCCATCCAAAAAATGACGCATGAAAATAAAATTTTTGAAAAGGAGGGGATAAATAACAAACTGCTTATGGTGCTTCTCTAAGACAGATGAAACAACCGTGCCCTTCCTAAGGACTGAACCAGCTGATATGTTGAAATATTTAAATTGGGGAAGAACAATCCACCTGGCTCATAGGGAGAAATAAAAAGGAGGTATGCTTTAAGAAGTCTACCAGAAACCTGGTAGATAGTTAGTGAAAAAAGGAAAGCTGGAATGTCACAGTCCTGTTTATGCTGACACGTTTTAAAAGATAGAAGTTTAAAACTAACATCCAATTTCTTTGTTACTTATAAAAATATACTAGTGTCTAAGAGCATTTTAGTGACCTTGCAGCTTATTTTTAGAAACATTCTAAGCTAAAATGAATACTGGCCTGCACTAGGGATTACAGGGGTGTCACTAAGTTTATTGAATGCAATTTTATGTACTACCTCTACTTGATTTGCTTATTTGTAGTAATCACCGGCTCAGTCTTCATTCTGGTTGACTTCCCATTTCTTGCATGAACTTGAGAAAGTCTTTTGCACTGTTTCCTGATTTTAAAGTCAATATATACCTATGTCATTTTTCTTGTTCATTAGCTAGTCATTTTTGGGAATTTGCTTTGTGTTTTTAAATAAATGTTATTAAAACATTTATTTTTCACATAGATTAGGTGTTAAAGTCAACAAACCCTAACCAAAACAAACAAGTGAAAATCCAAACACCTTCCCGTAAGTCTCCTTGTTTTTCAGATGAGGAAAACATGCAAAAAATTAAACAGAATTTCAAAACACTCTGTAACTTAATTCAATATTCAGTTGAATCTGTCTGAGCTTCTGCGGAGAGCCTCAAATTTTTATTTTGGCTACATCATACTTGGAATCTCCTCCTTGGAGAGGGCTTCATGGCTTAGACAGCAACCCCATGTTGTGCTGTGGCAATTGGAAAAGATGTTGTAGTGACTCATGGGCAATAAGACACCTACTCTCACATCCCGTACGTCACCGGGCATGCACAGGCCACCAACAGCTGGTGTCAAAGTGACCCAAGAGGAAAAATTTCTACGTAACCTAGCAAACTGAAATGTTTTTAATCTATTTTGGGTCACTTTGACCTGAATTATTTTAGTTTTTATTTCTCTCAATGGGAGATGTGCACACCATTGGCATGTCTAATGTCTCTCTGGTTTCTCTCTCTCATAGCAAATTGTTGAGAGACAAGTATGTGGATCTGAGGTGGGCCCTAGGGTTGCTGTCTCCAGACGGTTTTTAGTATCTTCCTGGCTAACATCCCCTCCTGAAGTGAGAGGTAGGGGGAAAGGGAATTTTGCTTGATGGGCAACCCTGCCTGTTTTTCTTCCTCATCCAGGGGCCCATCTGCTTTTGCCAGGATTCTTCAGCTTCTGTTGGCTCCAGCTGTTTCACAGCTCCAGGCCAACTTGTTGGCTGCTGCTCTGAACTCTGCTCCCATCTCTGCTTGTCCTTGCTACTTCACTCCCATGTGTAACATAGACTGTGCGTTTACATTGGAGAGAGAGTCACAATCATGAAGTTGTTAAATCTGACATAGTTTACCAGGGCTAGTCAATAAGCTGTTGAACACATCTTTATTTTTAAATTATGCTTGCCTAATTGCAATTTGACATTCACTGGTGTACATAGGCTTTGTTTCCAATTTCCGTGAAAGGAGTATAACAGAGTGAATGCTACATCTGAAAGTAAACACTATCAAAATTGTGTTGTCACTGCACTAATTAAATAGCCATGGGGGCAGAGGAGGTCTCTGAGAGGGACCTGAAGAGGTGGTCTGGCCATGCATAGCCCCAAGGCATTATCAACTGTCAGCTATGTCTTTAGCTGACAGATGTGTTTGACTTGTGTTTTGCAGCCTCCAGGAGTTGGGGATTCTTTATTCTCCTCATCAATCTGCTTCAGTCATTTGCCTGTTTTACAGACTTTTTTAATGTGTAACTATTCTATCTGAAAATCTTGCCTGTGCCTTTCTCACTACAACCTTGCTTCCAGCCCTACAGACCTTATTTGTGGACATGGTTAACACGTTAGTCCTCTTTTCAGCCACTGTTACTTTGACTTTCCTAGGGTTTGTCTAAACTAGGTAAAGTACCCTTGCCGGTGATATACTGTGCACCTTTGATTTACTCTTATGAAGCAGTAATGGAGCAGGTTTCTAGAGCTTCTGGAATCCTCATCTCTTCTACTGTGCAGTTTTCAGATCAAAGTATTCAGCCCCCGGTTCAGGTTTAGGCATGCTCCAAGCAGACAGCCATAATTTTTCACCTCATTTTTCTCTCTTCCCCTGCACTTGTTTCTAACATTTGTTTTAAAAACTATGCAAAATCCCAAGAACTGCTGGGACCCACCTGACCAGTGCTGATCAAAATAGATCATTCTGTGCAATGGATGATGAACAGAAAGTGAATATGAACCTGGACCCTGGTTCTGAGGTCCCAGCTTGAAAAAGAATTTCCATATGTCTAAAGCAACTGGAGACAAAATTGAGGATGTTCCTCTGCTTATGCAGAATATTTATCAGTTCCACAGAGCTCAGTCTGTTTGAACTTTGGAAGAAAGCTTGGAACTGAATCTGATCACATAGTTTGAGATTTAATTCATTCCTTCCCAAACCTTCCCACCAATTCTATTCTGAAGTCAAATACTTACATTCCCTTAAATTAATCCTTCTACATTAAAAAAAATTGTTTTTTTAGTATTTGTTTATTTGTCCTGTGAAAATACAGTGGATGCCACATTAAAGAAGTGACTGTGTTTATTCAGTTTCCTCCCAATTAACTTTCTCTCTCAAAGGCTATCCAAATATTAACACTAACTGTCAGTGTAGCTCAGCTCAGTCACTGCAAGCGTTGATGCCTTTTATTAGGGGTTTTTTGTATCTTCATTGCTGGAACAGAAAATTACTTTTAAAGAGTGGAGATTGTTTTAAACCAGAATCTGAACAGAGACCTGAGTAGAAGTCTGCAACTTTCTCGTGAGGGGAGGAAGAGGGGCAGACACTGATCTACTGATCTCTTCTCTGTGGTGACCAGTGACAGGACCTGAGGGAATGGCCTGAAGTTGTGTCAGGGCAGGGTTAGGTTAGATATGAGAAAAATGTTCTTCCCCCAGAGGGTGGTTGGGCACTGAACAGGCTCCCCATGGCCTGAGCTACATGTGTTAAAGAAAAGCTGGAGTCATAAGATGAGCAGTTTCTCCTGAAGATGGTGGAAAATGCTCTCGAATCTGCCCCACTCCTCCAGTGCAGTATTTTTGGAAAGTGTCTTCCTGTGGGCTGAAGGCTTGTGAGGAGCTTATGGAGGGATGGAAATAGAGCGATCATGGGAGATACTTATGTTAGTATATACACACCTGTACCTACTCACTGTGAAGGGAAAGGAAGAACAGTTGGTTGCTGTTTCCTGAAAGGTAAGGCTAGAACTTTCAGCTATTATTTTAGGAAACAGACATTTCCTTTGGGCTTACCCTGCCTTGGAAGAGTAATTTTCTCAGGGAGTTGCAAACAGAAAAGCAGCTATCCCTAGTTTAACCTTCTATCAGTGGCTTTTCCTCCATGTATAAATGTATTGCATTTCTGTTTAAAGCAAAATCTCTGTGTTTCAAATTACCAGTTAAATCCACGTGTTCCATTTTCTGATCAGCTTCCGTCTGTTGTGTGTCCTTCATAGCTAGTACATAAATGGGGAATGAGCCAAGAAATCTTTACAAGTTGTAACTCCAATTCAGTTCTCATAGGACTAAAGTTATCGAGGTAGTTAATAGTGGCAACTAGTTTTCTTTCAATGAATTTCACTTGAAAAATCTTGCTGTCTGGAAAAACCGTAAAGTTTTTTACGGCAAAGTAGTTAAACAACATGTAGTTACCTGCAGAAGTCCATCACTCATTCTTTGTTAAGCCTTGTGGAAAGATGTGTCTTGCTTTGTCTGGATCTCTCAGAACTTCTCTTTGTGGTCTTTTTGCCCTGCATTCCTGGATGTGCCATGTTTTAATCCATTGGCAAAAACAAAAATAGGTTCCTCAAGCGGTTTTATTTGTTGGAACTTGCTGGGCAAAATGAAATCACTCAGGTAGGCAGAGAGAAAGGGATTAATATGAGAAGTCATGGAACCTGCTAAGATAACATGATTTTAAGCCATATAGAGAATTTCTCAAATGCCCAAAACCTAACACACACATTATGCTCTGAAAGACAGGCACAGAGCAGCTGAAGCAAAAGAGCCAAATTAAAAAATGCCATCTTTTTTTTAAGAAACCTGTTTATTACCTGTTGCTTTAGTTGCTTTTGTCTCAGGGCAGCCAATGTGGAACGAAAAGCTCTCATTACAGACTCTGGGGATTGCAATTATTCAGTTAGGTGGAACAGCAGCTAATAATTTCCTTTTAGCAGAAATCTGCACCATTTTGTAACTGAATTATTAAAATGTTAAATTAATATTCTTTCTCCAGTTGTCAGCCTGTCAGTGATCTCATTAGGAACTTGCTCAAGAGCCAGATCCAGTCCATTGGACCTTTACTTCTGGACTAGGACCTTTTCCTCAGAGCAGATGGGGAAAGCTCGTCTAGACAGGGCTGTGCTGTCCAGATAACCAAAGGATTACGCTATCTATGCTTGATGTTGTAGAGGAAGTAAAGTACACCTGGAGGGAAAACAACCTCCTGAAAGGGAGACATAATTACATTATAAACATCTAGTTGAAAATTGAGAGAAAGTGTTCTGGTTTGTATGCCTTTGTGGGTCTGTAGGAGTGACAACAAAGGAAGGGATGCATGTTATAAAATGCTTCAAAGATCTTGTGAGTTTGTGGCCTCCCGCTCTGATTGGTATTGCTGTATTTCTTCCACCTAACAGTATGTTATTAACACGGTATCATAGCAACAAGAACTATTAGCAGCAAAATGCTAGTGGAGAGAGATGAGGCTTAAATTTATCATCAATTTTCTGAATAAAGAGGAAAGGATATTGGAGCTGATTTCGCCTGGTTAAAGAAGGACAGTTATGACACCAGTCCTTGAAGTCTAAATGTCAGATTCTGTTAATGTGAGTCCCTGTGCTGCTGGAATTAGCAGGAAAGAACATGGCCTTGCCTTTTTTCTTGTCTCACTAATGTTTTTTCAAAGTGAAGTTGACATGCATTTCAATCTTGGACTGTGATAGTTTTTCCTCAGTGTTAACTGCTGTAAGACCTAATACAGCTTACTGTTCTAGTGTTCAATGTAATATGCAACTGTGTATTTTCAGATGTAGATTTATAAATACACTTACTTCAAACTTTGGTATTAAATATTACTAAAATGTACATTTTTAAGTGCCCATATTTTGATAAATAGAGAAATTGGGATGAAATTTATATTTTTAAAGTGAAATATTTACAATATTTTTTCTAATCCTTATTTTAGGGAAAACCAGGACAGAAAGGGTATATAGGTGATCCTGGACCAGAAGGTTTAAAGGTAAGTGATGGTTTTTATATGTGAAGTAGAATATATTTGGAGGGTCGACTGTGTACAGTTATACAATGCCGTATACAGTGGCATGCCAGTGAAAGGATATGAGTACGCATGCTTCCATATAGTATCAATGTATATCATACTGGTGATTCTGCTTTCTGGCAAGATCCCATTTTGGAAAAGAAGGAAGTTGTGCAGCTTTAGGAGACAGGACTGTGCGAACAAAGAGTGCACCTTCTAAAATGAAATCTGACTGCCTGGGGATGTGAGGGTACCTAAGCCTGGGGGCAACGAGGGACTCGGGGCAGTTGTTACACTGACAGGACTTTGGGGGTGTGAGTGGGGATGAGATGAAGTGCTGCAGTTTGAAAGAAGAGCTTGTGGCAGCAGAATTTCTCAGTGCTGAGCTCCAATCTGTGTAAACAGTATCCAAATAATTGCTTGTCAGTTATTAAACAACTGAGATTGTAGTCACAGCCAGATAATGAATAGTGTATATACACCCAGCTTCGACTTGTAAAAAGCATAGAAAAATGTTCCAGTTATATAACATGACTTGCAGCATTATTAAAGAGAACAGAATTAATCTAATACTGAATGATTGTTTCAAGATTTTGGGGGGAGGAGGAGAAGCTTATTCAAATGTCAGTTTTCATAATATTTCGTAACAAAATTACAGTTATCAATAGTGTGCACAGGCAACATTTATCTTTGAAGCAGTTGTGAAATAATGAAGGTAATTTGCTGAAAGGAAGATTTAAATAAAAAGTTCGTTCATAGTATTTACTAACTTAATGTATTTAGCGAGCACTTAATACATAGTTTACACTTTTGTGGGCAAGTCCTGAATACATTAGGACATCATTTTAGAAAATCAAAATTAGCCACTGACAAAATTTTTTATTGGTTGCTTAATTTTAGCTTTTAAAGTTTTAATTGGCAGATGTAGCTTAGAAAATAAAGAGGTTCCTAGGAAAATAGAGGACTTTGATACGCACATATGAAAGAAATTACTTTCTAATGAAATACTTCATCTGTTTTCTACATTTAACAGGGAGAAAAAGGAGATCAAGGAAACCTTGGAAAAAACGGTGTAGCAGTAAGCTTGAATTCTCCTTCTGGTTTGATTTTTAATTCAGTGTTTATTTGAGAGTGAATGAAAAATTTGTTTCAGGAAGTTTCTGATGAAGTTTGCCTGTCTTTGAAGCTGTAGTATGGACATTTTTCAGAATCATATATGAATCAGAATCAAATTTGCTGTTTTTCAGAATCATACTATTTAGAAAAAATTCCCATTTTAAGCATTTTCTTGAATTAATTCTGCTTTTTTCCTAGTGTTGTGTGAACATTGCAGGAGGTTGTAGGGATTTTCCAAGGCACATTTGCCTAAGTGAACAAGTGATCCTTTTCCAGTTAAATCTTTTGAGAGGCTACATTTAGCCTGAGATGTATTTTGCAGACTTGTTCTATCTGCCCTCCTTAAAATCAGAGAGCTCAAGGTGACCTTGAGGTGACACATAGTCCATCCTCTACTCTTTAGGCAGGATCAGTTATCTTGATATCATTGCTGACAAATATTTGGCTAGCCAGTTATTAAAAAGCTCCAAGAATGAAGGCTCTGTGACCTGCAGGCAGACCAGGGCTTCTCTATCTTTATTTTTAATACGTTCTTCCAGTTGTGTAACCTGATTCCCTTCTGCTGGAAACAGCATTTTACATATGATGATTGTTACTGTGTGCTACCTCCTTTCTTTTTCTTTTCAGGCTTAATGGTCAATTCAATTAGCCATTCATGTTTCCTAGATAATGTAAGTCACATTCTAGCTCCCCTGCAGTCTGCTTCAAATTCATCTAAACATTTATGGCTTCAGCCTACTGCCCAGACTGTTCAGAGTACTGAAAGAAAGGAAAAATTGCTTCTTAGATGCATACTTCTTGCATAAATGTGCTCATTTTTACAGTAGTGGTTATTCAGTTTGTGATCCACAGATCTTCTTTTTTTTAAAGTCCTTATCTTCCTCAGTTCTTCCACTGTAGGTTCTTTTTTAGTTGATAATTGTCACTTAAACATACCACCTCAAAATTTTCTCTACTTAATTTCATCCCTTGCCCTTTTGAATTTTTAACTTTTGTCTGGGATTTATGAGCAGATGTGAGCTTGTTGACCCATGCTTGAGTTACCCAAATCTTGTGTAGAATACAAGTAAATTGATTCTATCTCTTGGGTTAATGTCTGCTGAGGAGAGATAGCACCCACTGGTTTGGGCTTAGTGCTGTACTACTTATAAATTCTCATAAATTTAGTTGGTAGTCAGAGTAGTCACCATGGTCTGGGAAATACCAAGCAAATGTACCCCAGACAGCTCATCAAATGCTTGGTTACTGCTGAAATTCTACAAATTACCTGTAAGTCAAGTCCAGATCCTCTGTGCTTCTGAAGATTGTGCTCTGGGGAAGGGGACTGAGGAGCTGGACTCAGTCAGTTAAAAGTATCTGCTTGGACAGGCACAGTAATGCCATGACGTGCCATTAGAAGTCATCCGTTAAGTCTCGAAATGTGGTGAATGTACTCAGCAGCCACTTGATCCATAGCTTTGTTCAGTAGTTTATGGATAGCAAAGCCTTCATTTTGTTAGGTTGTAAGCAGAGCTGTAAAGCATAGACTCATCTCCTTGTGTTAGCATTGGGAAAATCCGGGGGGGGTTATATTTCCAGATGAGTGGGGCAAACACAGGTGAGTACTGGAGAATGAACATGTCATCAAGAGGAGTGGGGCATCTTAACACTGCCTTGCTTTTACAGAGAGATGCAGAAATGACTCTGTACTGGGACACAGTAATATAATCTCCTGTCCATGCAACCAGTGTTTCCCTGCCAACATGTCACTTGCTTTCCCCACCCCCTCCCAGTACTGCAGAAGATGAAGCTTTTATTCCATAGGAATTCCATTTTTTTTAGCCTGTAACATGTTAGTAAATGCTATGAACTTTCCATATGTTGTACAGTGTCATATGCACCAAAATCCTTAATAAAAGGCAACCCTAAGCTCAGTCACTACAATAATAATGGTATATAAAACAGCTAGTTACTTAACCTTTATTTTCTGGATTTGACATGGAATTTTTTTTGCTCCTCAGTGAACTTGAATTCAGTGCACACATTTTCCAAAACTCAGATATTTTGTATGAACATTACGTCTTTCACCACTAAAAGAGCTCTATTCTATTTAATAATTACTGGCTCAAATACATAATTGGTGATTATATGTTGCAGTGATGACAAATAAAATAATCATGCCAGCTACTGAAATATAGTCAGGGTCAAGATGTAAGAATAAAATAACAAAATATTTGTGCTGAACAATAGGATGTTGTTGCCCTGTTACAGTGTTATAAAGAAACATAAGTATGGCCCATTATTAATTACAATTTCCCACACTTAGTATTTGGAGAATTTGAATTTGATACAGGATGACATGCAATACCTGAAAACTGAAGCAGTTTCTAAGTTATTGATAAATATTCTTCATTTTTACCTGTGGATTTTGGAATGCCTTCTGCTTTATGTGTATGTATTTTAATCAAATGAGCTTCATACAACCTTGATCCTAATATGGTATCTTTGTATTATCTGGCAGCAGAGAACTAGTGCCCACTACATGGTCTTTAGGAGGATAATATATATTATCTTGTTATTAAAGCCAGATGTGAAACACCAAGAGCAGGAGACAGTCTTTCAAGCACACTCAACAGAACTCCTCAGACCTTTCAAAGCCCCTTGCCTTCACTTTATTCACCTCTGAAATCTGTTCCAATTAAGTTTTTCCTAAAAAAAAATTGAAAAGTACTAGCAGGAAGGGGATGGTTTTTCTCATATGCAGAAAACGCTTTTCCAGATGTGAGTCCTGATGCAAAATATTCACTTTTGTGTGCTTTGGACGCAGGTTTTACTTCCAGCTTCTCACCAGCTTCTGTTTGCAACAAGTAATTTCTCTTTCCCTTGGCATGCAGATAGAGTGTAAACTTCTTAATTCACAGATAAATCTGCTCCCTGTTATTCAGTATTGGCTCTGGTGACATGAGTGATGACTCCAGGACATCTCTGGAATCAAACATGCCAAACACAATACAAATAAACAAAACCAAAAAAAGTTTGAAAAACAGAAGACAAAGTACAAGTGCTACCAACTGCTGGGACAGGTTTTGAGATGGAGTCCCAAAGAAGGTGTGCAGTAAGGTATCTGTCCTTTCTGATGCCTTGTGAATTTTGTGTTACCAGATGCCTGGTGACACTAAATACAAGGAGGAATTGTACAAACAGGACTAAACAATGTGCAATTACTGTACGATGTATTTAATAGTAAAGACAAGGGGAAAAAGAAATTACTAAAAAGTTCAAAATAATGTCTAATAAATTTCTCTGTGTGTGGTTTTTCCCTTCTGCACCACCGCCTCACCAACCCCGCTCTTTGTCTTGTCTATGGTTTGCTGTTTATTCGTTATCTTTATTGACAGAGTTTTTCAAATTAGAGAATGTAAGCCTATGGTTAAAATATACAATACCATTTTTTAGCAATGGGCAATCCCTCACAGCATTCCAGTTTTCCAAAAGATAACTTACCTGAATAATCTGTCCAAAGAAGAAATTTTGCAATAATAAATCCTGTAAATGCTGAATTCATAGCAAATTATGCCATGAAGCACATGTGCATGTCTGCTATTGATACCAAAGTGTTGCCTTCTTTCAATTTTCTTACTTTTCCTGGCTTTCATTCATCTCCTGGTTTTCACTAATACATCTGCCACTGCTGTTTGAGGTGCCAAAATAGTTATTTCTTTTCTGGAGCAGCTTTCCCAGGTCAAGTCCTGCTGAATATCTGCTTAGAAAAATACAGATGGCAACTCTGCACAAACAGGCAAGTTTCAGCAGCAGGAGATCGGACTATAACACTTGGTTATTCAGTCTACTAAGTTGGAATATGTCCTGAAACGCAGCTTTGCCTTTGGCTAGAAGCCACACTGTCCAACATTTCTTAGGTCACATGGAGCTGATGATTCTTCAGAGCATACTTCTGCCAAAGTATTTCTGGATGCTTGTCCACTGTGGAAACAGAGTAGACTAAATTTATAAAATGTTCATGGTGCTCATAAGCTTAAATGACACACATTTAGTACTAAATCAGGAATGTGTCTAAAGTCAGACCTCAGACACTATTTCTTAACTGAGTCCTGCAACAAGAACTGTTTCTCTGGCTACAGTATATGTTGTGTTTCTTCAAAGGGGAGGGGGTGTGCAGGTTCAGGTGGAGCTGCTCGGCTCAGCAGAGCTTCAGAGCTGCAGTAGAATCCAGCAGCTGCTCTTTGCTGCAAGATGTTCATTTTACTGCAGGACCATCAGGTTCAATCGAAGAGGTATTGGTTAAGACAGTGAGAAGTAAGGGATCAGCAGGCAGAGTAGATTTACACTGCTGATGAGACAAAATCTTTTGGAAGTCATGCCAAAAGAAACAACCCCTTCAACTACTGAGAAAATTCTCCTTACACTTTGGAGGATGAAAATCTCGCTTTGCTGACATGCAAGTGGATTTTGTATACTTAGCCGAGATGCTGTCCAGTGATAGATAGCAAATATTTGAAAAAAACTTCAAACATCTTATAAATGATATGTCTGTGAAAATGTCAGGGATGATTTAAGAAAATGATTAATTGCTCAGCTTTTATGACACAAAATTTAACTCATCGGAACTTGAAACAGTTGTTTACCAGGATTGTTTCATAGTTTAATAATGCTAGTGTTTACCCAGACTGTGCCACTCTCATTAACTAAGTGCAAGTTAATTCCTATTTCTACTCACCACCTCCATTACAAAAATGCAGCCTGTGGCCCATATACTGCTGAATTAGAAGTTACTGGCATTTATACACCAGACAGAGTACAAGGATAGAACCGTCAGCTGCAGCATATGCAACTGGTGTCAAAAGTACAAACTGAGATGAACAGAGTCCATTAACACAAATCCTGGAAAAATAATCTTCAAAAATTATATGTCAGCAAGTTTGCCTGGTCTCAAATAGTTTTTGAAACAACGGGAGGAAACCAAGCTGAAATGAAAAGTGCTTTCTCCTGAAAAAAAGAATAAATTACAGTCCAGCAAAGAAAACAGTGATTTTTTTTCAGTCTGTCAGTGGCAGCTCCAGAGCAGGCTGCAAATGGTCAGTCAGGGAGAGGCTGCAAACAGCAAGAAAATGCTGCAGTCAGGCCATGTGCCTGGGAGCTGGGCGGTTTTTGAGAAGAATTACCATAAAGCAGTTACTACATCTCCTGGAGAGATAAAAATTAGCTGGATGCATAATTCAGGGACAATGGAAACTGCAATTCCTTTTGCTTGAAGAAAAGATTAAGTGAGCTTTAACTGATGTTTTCAGGATGCTCAACAGAAGGGGTTCTTTGAATTATCATGAAAAGTCTGGGCTTTGGGGATGTAGGCCAACAGATAAGTCAGTTGTGGAAAGCCATTATTTTTCAAAGACTGCTGAGTGCATGGGGCATTGCCAAGGGCTTCTGAAGAAGGAACTAGTTTAGCTGCTTTCAGAAACCAAGCAGGATAGAGATTAGTGTAAGTTCTATGAAGGACTTAACAGTGAATGGTAATAATGATACTATGTCTATGCTGTGCTTCTGGTTTTTACCCTAGATGACCTGATAATTCCTGCCAGTTTTTCTCTTGAGAAGAGTGGGAAAAGAGATTACAATATATGGAGGTTAGCTTTATCAAGCTGTTGCTCGTTTTTCTTGAAGGATTTTTTGCTAGTAGTGCTCTTCATCATCTAGTTTCAGCTAGAGGAATGGTGCCTGTACCTGGTATCTGCAGAAGCTGGCTGTTAGAGCATCCACTCTTCCTCCTCCTGTCCATCAACCTTGTTGTCTTTTTAAATCTAGCTTTAAGGTTTTGCCAGTGAGTACATCCTGCTGCCCCTTTGTCAGCAAGCATTCAAAATTGTTCCTGTTCTATACTGTTCTCCAAAGACGAAAAACTTTTTTAACCACTTCAATAATGTAAAAAAAAAAATTAAAAATTTAAAGATAATTGATACAAACCAAAGCTTTCTTTTTTGCAGTTTGCATCCAGGTCTTGTATGGCATTAAAAAAAGACTGTTAGTCTGGAAGAAGACCTTGATGAGACTAGACTGTAATGAGATGCCATTTTCAGGAAAAATTTCCTGGTTTCTTTGTGGGTTAGTTTTATTCAGCTGTCCCAGTGGTCTGGAGACAGAACTTTCATCTAAACTTCAGGTTACTCTTACATCTAAGGGCAGAATATTAAGTGCTACTCCATTCAGTTCCTACCTGCAACTGGTAGAGTAATAAGTGGTCTACAAAAAGGCTCTAGTGAAAGAAGTTGATTTTAAAAGCCTGTCTTTGGTTCAGCTATATACTGAAAGCACTGACTTAATACAACTTCAGTGAAAAATCCATGACTAGCAGGGGTTTGGATTCCATGGCAGGTATTGACTGCCCATGAGACCTCCTTTCTTGCAGATCAACTACCTCTTGTTCTACTGCAGTTGCTCTGAAGCCCAAATACCAGGGTTTTTTGCTTCACTTTTCTGTTTTCAAATGGCAGCCAGTGTAAACCTTGCATTATGCTTTCCTCTTACGTGTTTTGCAGGCCTAATCTGGGTCACATCTGTTAGAGGCATGTGTGAACGGATCAAGTGTTTGTGTCTTACGATATCCAGGTCCGGATGGATTTATTTTAAAAACATTTGTTAATGCTATTAAGTCTGGCTAGCAAATCAGAGCTTAGGTTTATTCTTATTTCTTGGAGCTTCATTTTTTGTAATTTTATGAGTTGTACAAGTATTTTTTTACCTATGAGCTGGGTATGGAAAAGTAGAAGCTGGCTGTTAGAGCATCCACTCTTCCTCCTGCTACCCATCAGCCTTGTTGTCGTTTTAAGATAGATAGTTGGCCTGAATCTTCAAGGATCTTCAAGTAGATTTTGATCTGTTAAAGTCAAACCTAAATGTTGCTTCAGTTTGATTTTTTTGAGTACTGTGCCAAAATGTATGAATTCCTTCTTGGAAGTATAAAGCCAATGGGCTCTTACAGAAATACTTAAGTGTGAATGTTAATGAGCAGACAGAGATTATGATATTGCTAAATATTGCACTTGCAGTGAAGTGATTCAGCACAGATTCAGGACAAATTTATTGGCAATTAATTCAAAATTGCAAAATAAGTTAATAGAAAAATATTAGTGTGGCAAGCTAATATTTTAGATTTACTTGTGTCATCTCATTAAATGTTGATCAAAAATGTTTGAAAATGCTGAACTGTACATGAAATAACATTGGATTGGATATTTTTCAATTATGAGGCAAGAACATGTTAACGTACAACCTGGCAGGTAACTGCTTCCACAGTAATATTTGGAACCAGCTGAATATTCATTTCTCACTGCCAGCTTTTTCAATGGATTACTCCATACTTTGGTTTGCATTAGGTGTACAATGCATTTTCAATTATTCAGCTATGGTCCAGTTTCTAATACAGACCATATGCCCTGGAAAGATGGTTTTGTCTTTCTCAGGCATGTGTTAGTTGTGAGATCTGGTCTCTGATTCATTTTCCACAAAATGCTCCTGTCAGGAAGGTTTTTAAAATACTGTTATTATGCTGTTATTGTCACTAGATACTTTTACACAAATCCTTGTAAATTTGATGACTATTTTTTAATAAGGTGCTTCAGGGTTTGTTGCGTCACTTTTCTGTTTTCTAATATGTTCAGTTTTATGTTTGGAATCCACCACTGCTCCCCAAGGGATTGAAGGGATGCTGGAAGACACTGATTCAACAAATCTACTTTGGACTGTATTCATTCTCTTACATAAGAAGGAGGGAGAGTTGAAGTCTCAATGTAGTCTTAGTGGCTGGTCCTTATAATAAGGCAATCCAAATCTGGGATTTAAAGAACCATATGACCTTACGGAAAGCCTGTAGGGAAAACATCACTTAATGGCTAATATGTTGAAACAAAATGTTTTTCTCTCTTTTTGCACTTTTCCTGAATGCTAGTAAGTGTATTAAGGACCAAAATTGTATTCTTAAGTAAGCTTTTCTCCTTTCTTGCCTCTGTAAATACCTGCCCTATCTTTTTCTCATTCTCAGACACTTCCCTCTGTTTTGAATGGAGTGGTGGAAGAGCTTTCAGTTAACCTGTCATGAACTTTTTTCCTCTTCATACCTCTTGAAGTCTTGAAGCATTTCACTGGCTTCACTTCTAACCATCTTGACTATTTTTTTTCTTTCTATATGTATCTAATTCCAGTTATGCCAAGTTTCTTTTACATCATTTGTAATGATAAAAATGTACCTTGTTCATGTTTGGATTTTTTTCTGTAAATTTTCTTCACTAAACTACTTTCTTTTGAGGAATAACCAGTGTATAGGAAACTTTCTATTTAGTAGCCAACCTTTGTGCTTGCTCTGGAGGGTTGGCTGGCCCTAATGTGCTAGGTGATACAACAGCACACTCACAGTCACTGCTTCCTAGTCATTCCTGCTCTTTCAGCCCAGAGCAACCAAGTCAGGAAGGCCGTACTTTTAAATTGAAAAGAGGACTTGATCAGAGGCTGTATAATAAATGGTTCACTACTGGTGCAAGCCACAACTCCCCATCTTTCTGATCAGCATCTTCAGTCCTGCGAACAGTGTGGCATTGGCCGGGAGATCAGGAGTGTCTCCGTGGAAAGAGAATAGGTCTGAGTTTCATTTTGGCTCTGATTATGCCTTCTGTCCTTTCTGGAGTAAGAGAATCAAAGTGATTGGTCTTTAGCATTTTGAAACTGTACCTCCATACCTCTTATCTTGATAAGCAAGATTACAGGGTAATTCTTTGTCTCACAGATTTCTGCCTGGCACTGAGGCCCACTGTTGGCTGTGACTGGTAGCAGTGGTAGCTCTCGTTCTCAGAGTTCATCATGAAAGTCCCTCATTCCTGCCAGTGACGTCTGGGCCATTGCCTTGGTGCCAATATCACCAGAACCAATCTTTGACTGCTGCCAAGGCAAGAGACATCACAGTTCTGACATACAATACACAGGTTCCCACACATAATGTATCAGTCCAGCAGCCACAGAGATGCCTGTTTATCTCTTTAGTTCCTTCCAAAAAGTAATTTGTGCCAGTATTGTCAGCCTCAAAGGCAGCTGTATCAATGGCTCACTGTAATACATGTAAACTATGGGATTTACAGAGTAGCTAGCAGTCCGAGAAAAAAGAAAATCTTAAAGCCTTAGTTGCTTCGCACCTGTTCTGTTAAAGTACTTGTGACTGACCTGTATTCAAATTAGGCAGATAAAAGCTACATTTTTTTTAAAGTAATGCGTCTTTTATAAAAAAATCCCACATTTAAGTGCCAGTGTGGTGCTACTTAAGCTAATGTCTTCCCACACATAGAGGTAGCACCGCCAGTGTGTGAATTGGTATTTTATTTTTGCTTTTTAAAGTGTTTTAGACACAGTGCAGTGGTGAATTATGCCAGTACTAGGAGCTTCCACATTTCTGCCATGTTTCAAGAGCAGTCATGCAATGTACTCTGGGAACTTAGCACTTTTAGTTCATTCTCAATGTATCATACTTTTCTCACTTGGGACCTTGCACTATAATTTCTTTTTCTTTTACGTTTCATAATAAACTAGGTATTGCAAGCACTGGGAATAAGCTTTTTAAAAATACTGCGTCTTTTATTTCCCATCACATATGGTGGTACTTGTTCTATCCAGTGGACATTTGTGGGAGAGCCTCAGGAGAGAGTGATTTCATTTTTGAATGACTGAAAGTCTCTGGCCATCTGATTTCAAAGGCATTTGGGCCTACAACTCTTGAAGGGAAAATTCTGACAACACCTGAGCCAATATAATTTTTGTTTTGACTGGATTTTACATTGTTCCACTGTATTTATCCCCCCTGAAATTTGTGGTCAGATTGAAGCACTAGCAGAGTGATTATCACCTTTAGTTGTATGTTTGTAAAGCTTCTTGCAGTGCGAGACAAAGCTTGGGGCAGATCTTAGGTGGGTAGCATAGCATTGTGATTAAGTTTATGTAATTTCTTTTCTAGCAGTAGCCATGTTGGTGTGTCTGGATTCAGTGATCCTTCTGCTTGGATTGTAAGCCAGGCCAACTTGTGCAGCCCTCACTTTCCCATAGGTGCACTTACACAGATAGACTGAGGGTTCTCTGGGATGAAGAAATGTGCCATGCTCTGTTGCTGGAGAGCTGTCTGCCATGAACCAGTATAGTACATTGTGCTAATGTTTTGTGCTTTCTTTTTGTACAGGGATCAGCTGGCTTACCTGGAGAAGCTGGGCCATCTGGAAGCCTTGGTGAAAAGGTAGAATAATGTATCTGGCTTCTCAGCAGCCAAAATCAGCTTTGAAAACCATTTAGGTGATAAAATACTGGTGAGAGATCATTTAGTGACCACTGTTAGTGCTAATATTCCTGTAGCTGTTTCAGAGCACAGGGGTGTAATACATGGTAATCCAGCTGTTGCTATTTGAGGTATGTATCTGATACCCGTGATTTTACTTCACAGTTAATTTTGACCTCATAGATTTGGTATATGGAGTTGATATATCATGTAATCTACTTTACTATTCACTGTTAAGGATTCAGAGAAACTGGCATAAATTATACTTGTTTTATACAGTAGTCGCTGGTTTTGCACTGCTACATAATGAAGACAAAAGTAGAAAGGTAAAACTTGGCTGTATGCATTAACTGAGTAAAAAAGATAAGATCGTTAGTTTTGTCTGCTGTGCAATAACAGTTGTGTTTATGAAAGCAAAGTTTGTCAGACTTAATGTGACTAGAGCATTATAAATAACTTAAGCATATTTAACATAGTTTTATTTAGGTGAAGTATTTTAAAACTGAAAAACAGGAAACTATTAGTGGACTGCATGTCAGCTTCAATTATAATAAAAACATAATTGTTTGTCAAAATGATCCAGTGCCATTTTTATTTCTTCCCTGCAGGGCTGAATTATTTCACCTAGACTGTTGTTTGCTATTTAGATATTTTATTGACAAAGTCTTAATAAAATATTAGAATTTTCATGAAAATCTGATTATAATTTATATAATCTGTGAAAGGGAATACATCAGTGGAAAGCACTGCTTGTTAAAACTAAAATTTAGGCAAGTCTCATATGGTTTCAATCATAATATTGTTCTTCCATGGCAAAGGATTCTTGTTCTTTATAATTACATTTGGCCCAACAAACATTACCTTGTGATGCTGTTGCTAGTTTAGCTAGGAGGGAAAAGGCAACAAACAACTAATTAATTTGTCATCAGCAAAAGGAAGGAAGCTTCTTCATGGTGCAATAATTTTTGCTACTGCTGTGCTATTTCTGTAGAATTTATTGTCTTCCTCTTTTATGGATTAAACAGTACAAGGTAAATATGCTATGTGGATTTGAAATACAAACATACTTCCAGCATAATTACAGTATGCAATATAGAATATAGTGTTATCACTATGTCATGTGCACTACGTGCAATAAAATTGTAATCTTTGGAGGATAATCTACAGCTAAGTCTGATATTTAGGGTGGATGTTATATGATTAAAAGATAAAAAAGGATAAAGGACAAGAAAGAGACCCTTCCTGTCTCCCCTACTCCAAGTGCTTTTGCAGCTGCTGAAGGGCTGACTTTGCTTTAGATCTGTGCTTTCCTAACACATACTGAAAAAAGGAGGGAGGAACAAAATTTTCTTTTTTCTATGCTGTCCTGAATTGTATAGATTAAGGGACATAACTAATATGATGCACCCAACAGAGAGAAAAAATGGATCTGCTAGCAGCTGCTCTCAGAGACTGATGTAGTACCAAATCTCTTTTTCAGTGTTCTAAGGAAAGGAGAGACAGAGAAACTCAGTTTTGCATAGGAGGAAGGAGTGCAAAAATTAAAAAAAAAAAAAAAAAATGTTAAAAGAGGTCTCTACACTGTTTATGAAGGGCAGTCCCTGAACCAACAATGTTATGCACTGCCTGACATATTCAGTGGATATGGAACAAGTCAAGGAAAGAGCATTCATTGTTATTTATTTCATCTTCCTTTTTTTTTTCTTTTGTTTTTGTTTTGTTTGTTTGTTTGTTTGTTTTTGTTAAAGGGAGAGCGAGGCAGTCCAGGACCAGTAGGTCCTCCTGGAGAAAAAGGTGTCGTGGTAAGTTACAAGTAATGTAGAATCCATAGTTACGTTATTTATAAAGATACTTAGCTCTTCAAAACAGTAATAAATTCTCACCTTTCTGACAGTGCAAGCCTTTTGGGAAAGAGTAGTATTTATGATGCATAGTTCTTACGAAGTTCCATTTCACAGCTCCATCCCCTCTATGGCAGTGATACTGCAAAGTGATCTGCCCAGCGAAACTGAATTTTATTATGTAAGCAGCCTTACATAATAAATTAAAGGAAGGGAAATTTAAATAACCATCTCCTGTGTAAACTGGGGTAACCGAGGTTATTCTAGTAGATAGACTAGTAACTAGCATCACCTTTAATTCTACTGCCCAGCAGTACCCTTAACAGTTCCTGGGTGCCACTCTTGCAGCAACAACAGCACTTGTCCTAAATCGGTGTGCAGCACTTCATGCAGCATTGCCCAGCCCAGAGGGCACTGCCATGGTAATGTGTAGGGGTACAGAAGTGAGTGTTCACATGTGCCCATTGTCACATCCATGTTGAAGTTCTCAACAAAAAGCGCTTAGGGCTTGGTTTTGTGTTTGCTTGCAAGCACTGTGAGGGCTCCAGAATGTATAGAGAGCACCTAAAGATTTCACTGCAAGGAGGTGACAGGGAGTTTATATGCGATGTACTGCATCCTGTGCCAGCTGACACTGGTGAGGGATGAAATCTCAGTGGCCTTACACAAAAACTGCAGTTGTGGGCCTGAGCATGGTGCAGTGGGTGATGTTCTTGTCATGGAAATGAATATTGTTACTGAATAATTGCAGTAATTACTCTTTGGGCATCCATTGGCAAGGAAGGGATCAAGTACCGTCGGGCTGCAGGCATGCAGAGCCAATGATTTTTGAAGCATTCTGTGTGTCATTAAATTTCTCTAATCTAGATATATCTTCAATCAGCTGCTTTCAATCAAAAAAAATTTATTAGGGAGATTAATAAATGAGGATTTATTAATACAATATCCAGTCTAATAAAGCACTTTTTTTTAACTGTTACTAATGCTTATTGACATTTATAAATCCACTTAAGTCACAGTAGTGAGAACCTTTCCCAGTAGTAAGTCATCGTAGTCCTCAGACAAGAGTTGTTCTTGGCATTTGGTCTTGGCCAGTTCCGCCCACACCAGGATGTGTCCACTTTCTGTTCCCATTGTCATAGCCTTTATGAGAGGATTTTGAAATTCATTTAGAACTCAGCATCTTTTGTTTCAGTACATCTCTGCCAGCTAGTGCTAGTGTGTGGGAAAACTTCTCAGGTTGCTTTAATGATTATTGGGATATATCCAAATAAGTATCTTGTTTTTAAACAAAATTTTGGGAATACATTTTGCAAGATTAAATATTTTATTAACTTAGGCTTCAGTTTTTCAGGTAAATAACTGGATTTATTATTATTGTTATAATAACAATTTTGATAGAATTGGCCTTTTTTTCTATGTTTATTTTAATTCTAGGGCTATCCAGGACCCCCAGGAGGCCCTGGACCTGTGGGGCCAGAAGGATTACCTGTAGGTATAGAGTGGTGCTTTGGTTTGACATAAAATGTACCTTTTTCAAATTGTCCTTTTGCTCTGCTGGAGCTAAGAATAGTTTCCAGTTTGTACTGCAGTCTGTAAAACTGTCATGAACATTTGCCCATCCAGACACAAAGTCTGTTCACCCTCTCTTTATCAGGATGATCCATGAGAGTCACGAGAAGTGATTATATAATTTACTCATCCATTTAAAAATCACTCAGTTGAGACAAGTAGGGGAATAGAATTTTTAAGGATGGTTAATAATTGCATAACATTTTTTTAATTCATTGATGCCTAGTATAATTTAAAGATATTTATTATGTGTTTGGTTTCGTTGTTAATCAAAAGAATTATATTCAAATTTTCTGTGTATAATTGTTATAATTTGTCTACTATGAGTCTTCAGTACAGATAAAAACTGAACCTTTCAATTCTCATGGTTTTCACCATAGCGTTGCTGAAATACAAGTATCCTTTAGAAATTTTGGGATATAGACAGAAGTAATTTATCCAACAGTGGCATCACGATTTTTAATCTGAACAAAGTTACATAGAGTCTCTTATTTAATTTTTTCTAGATAAGTTATACTGACACTGTAATTGAATTTGAACTGTGAGTGAAAGTAATTGATTGTTGCTCAAGGTGCACGAGCCTTGTAATTTTCAGAAATCTGTGTTTAGAAGACAGTGAGTAATAAGTTTGTTTGATACGTAGGGACCTTCAGGGGCACGAGGACCATCAGGGCTGCAGGGACCTAAGGGAAGAAGGGTAAGCAATATTGCTCTTCCGTGTTACTTGGAGCAGAGAGTAGTGTGTGGCAAATATGAATCTGATGTTTAACTCATGTACAGTTACTTCCTTTGAAGGTCACGGTTTATGCCTTTTGCCTCTATCCAGCATGAGATATGTTTTATGAAAGAGGGTCTCAGAGCAGACCCAGCTCCTCAGGCTCTGAGAACAGGCTCCCACTGAAGCCACTGGGAATTTTCCCTGCTCTCAAGGTCAAAATATCAGACCCAAAGTGGAATCTCGCTTAAAGAAAATATCTGAGGTGCCTTGAAACCTGGGGCTTTTCATTTCTGGATTCAGAGAGAGAAATGTCAGAACCCCGAGCTCTGTGTGGCAGGACTTGGAAAAATGCATACCACAGTCACATACAGAAGTTAAATGGAAGCATATGGAAATTCCCCTTCATTGTGTACGGGAACTAGAACATACCCCATCTTCACAGCTGGAATCTTTGGGAAGTCTAAGAAGCACTGACCCTCTGCTTCTGCACTGTCACAGAGTAGAATTCCTTCACTTCATAAATTCTGGCCCTTTTAGCAATGTGTTTGCATCCAAGGTTACCCAGCAGCCTTACTTCTGAGAGTATCCAGCTGTTCACTCTCTAGTACACTTAGGAGTTCTGGCCAACTGACGACAGGCTGTCTAGGAGTCTATGGAGTATTTCTTTCTCAAGGGATTTGGGGAATATGCCACTGAGCACAGTACTAGCACAGAGCCTCCTCAGCTCATGCGTGAGATTTGATGCACTTAGCTGGAATCGTGTGGAAGGCTGGGTCCTTTCGTGACACACACTTCATTTTTTAGTGTTAATCTCATGAAAACAGATATTTTATAGATATTTCAGTGGCAGAATATTATTCTGGGGGTGGGCACATCTGTATGCAAGAGAAGGAATTTCTCTCCATGACCAGAAGGAAGAAATACATTAGTTGGGAAGACTGGCAGTGTAAGCAGCCATGAAGCCATTGCTGCGGGAACAACAAAGAGTCATGCCTGATAATGTGTGAGCTAAACCACAGTGTTAGAGATTGGTTCTGCTTTTAGGTCATACTCTAATCTTGGACTAATACAACCGTAACTTTGAGAGGAAGAGATCCTGCCTAGGTTCATTTCATGAGTGACACCTAAGTAAAATTCCCAAAAGACGCTGAAACTCTTAGCAGTTACTATTCTTCAGGTTGATGATTGGTGTTTCAAAGATCAAAAGCAGTAATTTTTCTGCTCTTACTTTCCTGGAATTCAGCTCATGAGATTTAGTTTTGAAAACACAGATAAATGACTTAGTGAATGGCCATAAATCTGGGGTCAGGCAACAGCAACTTATGTCTCTAGCAGCTGGTAGGGTTATCTATGCTTCAGTCTGTACTGGCATGAAGAACCTCAATTACTTAAGGACATCAGTGCTTAATTTTAATGAGAGATATATTTCCTACTTCTCACAGCAGGGAATATGGAACCTAGAAAAACTGTGTGCATTTCATGCTTATGTGAAGCAAGTGTCCAGTGTGCTTGGGTTAGCACACTGGACACAATAGCCAAATGTGTTTATCTAAATTGTTCAAAGGAAGTGAGACTGAATTGATGCCATTTTGTAATAATCTCCATGTCAACCACCAAAAAAAGAGAAGTGTCTACATAGTGTGTTTGTTATTTTCACTCTTCTAGTATCTAGGAGACAAGATGAGAAAGAATAAAAGGAGTTAATTGGTGTTTTTTTGCCTTCTTAGATGAACTTTTTTTTTTGGTTAATCATCCTAAAGTTTTCCGTGTAAAATGTTCCATTTTAGAAACAAAGCTGAACCCATACCAAAGAAAAAATAGCAATCGTTTGGCAGCCTTACTCCCCAGCCCTGTTGCAACCTAATTGAAATAACAGCACGCAAATCAAGTGTATCTCTCATTCTGTACTACCTATAGTAAGAAATTATACAATCCAACTAACCTGAGCCAATAAGGAGTCGCACCATACTATTTATAGGAATGTTATGGTATGCTTTTGTTAGGATATTAAATTGCATTTCCCTTGGATTCCTGCCCTTTGTTCTGTGGCTGGCTAAAGGCAGGCATGGCCCGGAGAATCATACTGGTTTCCTCTACTTTATTTTTAATTCAAAGTTATATAGTAGAAGGTTAGTGTTTTAAATGGTAGACCTTTTCACTTAATTTTGGTGATCAGATCAGTTGCCATGGGCTGTCAATGTGTACTCCTTTGAAATGGAGATTTATGTGACCAGCAGAAAGGTTTTGGTGTGTTATGTGTGTAACATGGACTGAGAATCTGTGCAGTCTCCCGACAGGCCCATTTCTCAAGCTCCAAACTATGACCCTCTTTGTGACTAAAAGGAAGTCACAGATGTTCAAATAATTTATCTGATAGTAGATAAATTTAATGATAGAGGATAAAACCTAGAAAGAAATGTCTTTATTACACAAATCTGTAAATTGAAAATGTGTCTGTTTTCCTCTTTGAATATTTCATCCTGAGATTTCATTCACTGATCAGCCCTATGGAGGATGCCCAAAGAGAAATGGCAGGTCACGTATCTAAAAAGTCTGAGAAACACTAAAACTATCATGCAGTTGTTCAACTTAACACTCCTAATTTCCCTCTCCTGTGATTGCCCTAGGTGATTCTTCCACAGCTCTTCCATGATCTTCTCTCTTCTACCCTCCCCCAGCTTAATGACCTGTCCTCACTCCATCTCAGTTTCCTCTTGTCCCTTCTCCTCCTGGTTTCGAGACATTTCAGATCAGGGGACAATAAAACTGCTTAATCTTCTTGAATTTTCATCACAACACATTTTGTGTGTGTTGTAAGTAGTAGTTACAGAAAAAGTGCAGAGCAGTAACCTGACATTATTTGATCAAGATGTTCAGCTTTCTTTTAAATTATGCTATATAGTAATTCAATAATTCGGTTGAACAATTACGTAATAGTAACGTGAGCCCAAATGTTTTTATAAAGGCCTCCATTGCCTTTGAAAACACCATTAGTGTTTTGGTTTTGATCTCTAAGCACATTGAAGTCACTAGGTTTTTTCCACAGACTTCAGGATTCTTTGGCTTGGAACCTTTGAGTGCCGTGGAGCAGCTCAGTGCCATCTTCTGTAGCTGCTTTTCTCTAGCCCAGAAAAATGCCTGTGAATGTTCAGTCCTGGCTTATACCAAAACAAGACAGGCTAACCCAAGGGTTGCCTCACAAAAGCTGTGTCCCAAACTACAGAGGTATCAAAAGTATTCAAACAGCTTTTCCTGCCTCCTCTTTTTCCTTTTCTTTTGGTTTGTGTTCCCTCGTGCTGGCCAGAAGTAGCAGTGGTGAAATACTGACAGATGAGTTCTCATGGGGTATTTCTGCTCTGCCAGGGGTTGTAATTATGTATCAGCTCCCAGGAAAGGCCTGTTCTTGAGAGGTTTCTGTTTCAGGAGAAAAGCCTAAATGATTCTGGATGTACACTGTTCTTGAGTTACCAGTGTTCCATTTTCACTTTTGCTCCGGAGAGAATTGGATGGGTTCTCACTGTATGTTCTGACAGAGGTTTTGGTGTGGGTCAGTAAATCCAAGTCAGAGAGAACAAAATTCTGGTATGTTTTTTTCCTCAAAATATTCAGAAGAGATATGGAAGTCACAGATATTTTTGCAGGGAAACGAACCTAAATTAATTCAGACGTGCTTCCCACAGTCATTTTGCAAGTCCCTGTTGCAACTCTCTGAAAATCAGTCATGATTGCATGCCCTTCACTATAAACCATGGCCCAAGATGTAAGGTTCTCTACAACTCGGAAATGCACCATAAAAACATAGTTTACTTTCCTCTAGGCACTGCCATAGTGTACTAGTTCCCTCTGATGCCAGCCCAGCCCACATGTCACCAGGAAAGCTGTTATGTCCCATCCTCCCACTGTATACTGCTGTAAAGAGCTTGGCTCTGTCTTGATACTTATCTAGTTTCCTTTGAAGTGGTTATTGGTTTTAAGTTGTTATTAACTGGTTTTAATTCAATGTTCCGTAGCTAAACAGTCGTGGGTTTTTTTAGAATTATGGAAATAACTTCCTAAGTCAGCATGGAAAAAATATTCTTTTCCATTTTGCATATGACCTATTTAAGGATTTTTCATCTGCTTGTAAGAAATGGATAAAGATTTGCAACCTTAAATAATAATTTCTGAATGTTTTGGCAATAATATTTGCTATATTGTGCTACAATAATATAACAGGTTATCTTTGTTCATCTATTGTTTATTAAAAAATCAGTTTACAAAAGACGTTTTATTCTAACAATAGAGCAGTTTACAATTATAAATTGCTTTTAATCTTGCCTCAACTGGTTTACTACTGAAGAACTTTATCTACTTGTTTTAGAGTCTTACTAGCAAGATGAATTTTTGCATGTACAACTTACGCTAAAAAGCAAGCACTCCATATAAACAGTGCTCATCTAAATTCTTCTAAATACATGTCTGTGGCATGCATACAAAGTGGATGAAAAAGAGAGCAGAAAATAACAGGCTGCAAGCTGGCTCCAACAGAGACTCTTAACGTTTTGTCTACATACTTTTCAAAAAATCTTTCTTCTTAAATTCATAATTCAGCAAACCAGAAACTTATTTTATTCTTTGAAGCTTTATTTAACACTTAACATACAATGAAAATGGGTTTTCATGCTACAAAAATGTTTCCCCTCTCCTAAAGTTTATGTAGCATCTCCTTGCAGATAACCAAAAATATTGCATAATTAGTATTCAAAATCACTTGTTCAATTCAGGGGCCAAGAGGTCCAGATGGTCCTCCGGGAGAACTGGGAACAGAAGGCATTAAGGTGAGTGCTTGCATTACTCAGTACTGTGCAAAACATAACAGATAAAAGAAAACAAACAAACAAAAAAACAACCCAGCATGGCAGAAGCTGTAGAGTTCCATTTAATCCAGAGATTTGCAAATTTCTGCCTTTTCCTGGTATTTCTTTATAATGGTATGAGCCCATCTAAGTCTGAATCTGTGCTTTCTGCAGTTACCCAGCATTTAAACTGACACCAGCTGTATGTGGTTTATCTAGCAAATGCACATAGAATTCACACTTTGTTGGTTATTTATCAGGGAGAAAGAGGTGATCCAGGAAGGAAAGGAGTTCCTGGGCTCATTGTAAGTATCGGAGCCAATATTTGTAGTAAGCTTTAACACAGTAACTACTAATTTCTGAGCTGGTTTTGGAAATCAGCTGAAGCCAGGATTATCTTTTGATCTTTCTCTTTGACCAGGGTAAAGCTGGAAATCCAGGAGAAAGGGGAGATCAGGGTGCACTTGTAAGTATGAAATTAACTGGTACTTCTACCAAAAGCACTCACAAAATCTCATAGCTTGTTTGACACTCAGATATGAGGAAGTTTATCTACTTGAGAGCAGCTGGAAAAATCTGACAGTATAGTTTGCATTTATTCATAAAAAGAATCGGGGCCAGAAGTGAGAGCAAGTTTGACATGGACTAGTCTGCTACAAGACCAGTGTTTTCATGGATGATGATCCACAGAATACAACATGATAGCAAATTGCAGCAGAAGAAATGGCCAGTGGGGTTTTAGAAGTTTCTTTGGGCTTTTTTTTTAGTTCTATTGTAGTTTTAAGGACAAAAGTCATTGTGACATAGAAAAATAATTCTTTGATAGATTTTAGGTTAGATGTGTGCTATCAGTGCAGGGTTAAATGTACAAACATGTAAAATGTATACACATGTATAGGAGAAAATTCCTCATTTTAGGGCTTCTTTCAATGGAAATCTAGTGTGTTCTATTTGAAGCTTTCTTTTGCAAAGCAGGTTACTGGTCAGTCCAGATTGCACTGGATTTTCAGCAAAGAAGGAAACATGAAAACAGAAACAGAACAGTAACAGTGGTGATTTTGTGCTGCAGTTGAGACTCAAAATGTTGGTTGTCTCTATACTTCTCTTGCCTTTTCTGCTCAGATTTAGGAGCTTGTTGCCTCTCATCTTTGATACAATGGGTTTTCATTTCCTCTTCATTCATTAGAACTTTTAAATGTATTTATATATACAGAAATGAACGAAGCAAAACCTCATCAGATTGAAATTATGTAAAATAGCATGTTTATTGCAAAGTACAAGATATTGCTCTAGTACTCCTTTAGCTACAGTTTCGAGAAGAGAGTGAGAGACAGAAATGCTTTGAGAAAGGTTGAGCAGAGGGAAGAGTGGGCTGTGAACCTTACTGATTTTCTCAAATACAGCTTGTAGGGCAGTTTGTGCACACAAGCGGCACATGGCTCTAAGGGGAATGATGAAGACCTGGTAAATGTTGGGTCAGCTGAGATCCATGCATATGTAAAAGAAACTGAGGGAGGATTTATCCAGGGCTGCCCCACCTGCCACAGGACCTAGTGATGTCTTAATGCATGTCAACCAGAAAAAAAGGCTGCACATATTTCTTGGATGTTCTTGTGTAAGTTATTGTGTGAGCAGAAATAAAAGGAAGTGGCTGTTCACGTAATATGAAACAGCTTGTTTCCAATGATTTTTTTTATTTTATTTTATTTTATTTTTATTCTTCCAGGGTTTGCTTGGGCCTCCCGGAACCACAGGAGACAGGGGACCAATGGGAGAGCCAGTAAGTTGATCCTTATGCCTGCTTAAAAGTTTTTTCCATGTATTACATGAACTCCCTGGCAATTCAAGCTCTCTTTTACCAAGATTCAGTATTGCCAGCTGTGGTTAGGAAGGAATTGTGGGGCAATTGATCCAAAACTGCAGAGCTAGAGTCTGCCTCCCTTGCTTAGGGTAACTTGCTCACAAGGAGACCTGTTAGTCATATTGGGAAGAACTGTAGTAAGGGATGCACAATATAAGAGAGATGACAGAATCTGGGCCACAATATTATGTGGCTTTACATCACAGTGTGGTAGACATCTTTGTTATGTATTATGTAACTGTATGTGCCAATACAGATATTAGTGATATTTTTTTAGGCAAATATTAGGATAGTTATTCAGGAACTCAGGAACCTCGTCTGTTTGGCAGGTTAAGTATTCAAGAAAAAAGAGACTGCCATAATAAACCTCAGACATTCCTCTGCTGGATGGATTCTTGCTGCTATGTCAAAGCCATGCTCACTTTGATGTGGCTAATATTGCTACAGAAGATCATGCAGAGTCTGCAGCAAATATATGTAATGTGCTGCAAGATACAGCCATGGCAGAAATAGTATTGCAGTACCATCTCTGGGGGTAAATCAGATTATATAAATACAGTGAAAGCATGTGTGCTGTCCTAGTGGGACGTGGGAGAAGGCTGCCATTTTGTATTGCAGAAATCTAACAGAGTTGACAGAACTGTGTTTTCATAGTGTCTGGAAAGCAATTTTGCACAATAAATGGTACGTAGATCTTGAAAATGGTACATAAATGGTACATAAATCTTGAAAAGATTGGTACATAAATCTGAAAGATCAGAACTGCTGATATAAATTATATTAATTTTAGGAGTTTTTTTCTATTTAGTATTTATTATTTTTTTCTAATATTATTTCTGCTAATCCATAGGCTAAGATGGTTACAGCAGGTCATTGCACATTTGGGGGTCTAGAAAAACACCAACAGTTATTTTTCTATAGTATACAATTACCTACTTAACTTGAGCTGCCAACTTGTAGGAGTGGCAAAATGTTTCACAGAAAATGTATTTTCTAATCATTATTATTGGATTCCTGTTATTTTGTCGCTATCATTTATAGTATCTTATCCTCATGTTGCAACACCTGAGAGCCTTACAATGCAAGGTTTATATGTCAAATTCTTGCTTTTTTCTGGTCTAAATTCTGATTTTCATATCTCTGGAATGACCATCTGCCTTATCTAAATAAAGTTAGTGGTCTACTCTTGAGCAGCCTACAATTCTGTTGTGCTCATCATCATAGGAATTATATAAATTCAGTGTCAAAAGCAAGAAAAATTTGTCCTGTGAGCAGGACACCATTTCTATCAAATGCTGAAAGAGTACAATGTCTTCCTAAAATGGTCTGTGGAGTTAGAAAGAAGTGATAAAATGACAGAAGATGTTGCGAAACAAAATGCGTGGCTCTTTTTTTCAGCTGCCTATCCAAGCAGCTTGATTTCATCTTCTGTCAGCTGGTCACTACATGAAAGCCAGCTGCTGACTGTTTCTGGTCCTTTCATGAGTTCTGCACAGAGCAGAAAACTCCTAATTGTTGGTGAAGGAGCAGAGAAATGTAAACAGTTAAAACTGTTTTTATTAACAGGCTTGATCTAAATTGCACTCAAACTTTGTCTATCTGTCAGACATTTCAGTCAAAATCCTTTGCAAATTACCTGATGTTAATGGTTAAAAGGAGTCCCTATACTGCTACAAATGTTTGGCTTCTGAAAGTCTCAGGGGAAAGATAAATTACCAATCCAGCAGCCTTATCTCCATGGTAATGTGAAGAAATACTTGACTTGTGAATCAAACTTGAGCTTTGTGACACTTGCCTGGCGGAATTCTATGGAGCTGCTGCAAATGAAAATCAGTGAACTTACTTTAGGACCAAGGGAGTTCTCAACAGGAAGTTAACTGCAGTTTCAGTTGCTCATACTTAAATGAAGCTATAAGGTCAAATGTATGCATCTACTGAAATTCTGTAAGTCATATGCAGTTTACATTATTGTTACACGGGAAGAAAATACTCTCATTGTCACTGCCAGGTCATCAGGAGGAGCAAAACTATATGCGTAGTCTATAATAGGAAGTGAAACAGACTAAAGTAAATGTTTGTTTAAAAGGCTTCTGTCATAAATACAGGTAGCAGCATCTTTCTTTTGAATGAGAATAATAAATCAACAAAACGTTTTGAATTTACAATGTATTTAAACACAGATGAGTCCCGAAGCAGTAGATGGATACGAACTTTCTTAAAGTTCAAAGACCAGTTACATCCAGAGGGCTGATTTGTCTTGACATACATTCATAGTGGCTGTAGAATCAGCTGTGAGCAGGTTACAGGCAACTTCTACCCCCCAGTACACAAATCCTACTCTGAAAGCCCAGATCCTACATGTGCAGAGAATTCAAACATGCTACTTTGGGAAACAATCCCTATGTGTTATTGAAGTAAATTTATTGGTTACATATAAGGCTTATAATAAAATGCTCATGGTATAGTTACTAATATTACCAAAAAAGCTCAAACCTCAGTGACTGTTCTGTACAGATGCTGCTAAATCCATGGTGAAGCATACAGTAGTTTTTTTTTCAGTTAATTCCACACCAGACTGTAGGCTTTTCCACAAAGCAAACCAGACAGTCTAACCAACCTTAATTAAACAAAGTCTCAGTTAATCAAGAGAAGAGCTTAGTTCAGATAATAATTTATTTTTGGTCTAAAAGAAAGGACATCTGTGCTATTATTTGAGATTTGTTATTTCAGTGTGTTAGGGTTGGCAGTGAGGTCTTTGGTACTGTACACCATCGTGGGACTGAAATACACTGCTGGATTCAGGAGGAAAGACAGTGAAATGCAGTTCTTTATGCCAATTGGAAGAGTTGTGAAGAGACAAATTGAAGACTATACGATGTAATTTAATGGTAATTGAATGATGCATCCAAAATTTTGTTTAATACCAGGGTCCAAGAGGACAACCAGGGGATGCTGGCCCTATTGGAGAAATGGGTTTTGAGGTGAGCTTTTAATCATTTAAAACACTCAAACAACTGACTAAGCCTGGACAATATGTTTAGAAATTTATTTTTTATTGCCTGCAGCTGAATTAAATACCGTGAGCTACTGAGAGACTCTTACTTAAAGCTGTTCAAAAAATATTCTAAAATAAATAGCTTTTTCTGTTGAGAACATTGTCTTTGAGCATCCATTCATGACATCTCACTGTAGAAGGTGAATGTTTTCCTTGCAGCTAGACAGTAAAACAACATTAATCATATGCCCTTTCAAATTATAGATGAAGAAAAACAGCTGCAGACAACCTTCTTACTAATTTCTGCTTCTGTTTTTTGTTTTGTTTTTAATATCTCGTTGAAAGAAATGTGACAGAATATGTTAACCACATTTGTAATGAAGTACCTGAGGGATAAGCTCACTTAATACAGAAGGGATTTGGCTTATTCAAAAGTACGTGCTTCGTCAGTCACCCAAAATCCAATCTTCTGACTGACTGTCAAAAAAAAGGGTTTATATGTAAGCTTTACAAGAAGCAGTCTGATACCATTAACTCATTAAGGGCTGAAACCTCCAAAAAGGGCTTTGTTCTCCAAAGGCTGTATCTACTTGGCTCCAAGCCTAAACAGTGATGAAGTTGTCAGTTAGATTTACAAAAGATAGATGTTTGCTCAGCCTACCCATACGATGAAAGGTACAGGCTTAGTGTACTGCTGAGTCTTCAATATGTTCCTGACCCACAGTGTATTTCCTGAACTCCTCCTATTCATTCCTTTCTTTTCTTCTGTTGGGCTCTAGAAGGAACAATGAATTGTGTTGTCTTGATTTGATTTTTCTGACATGCTTCTTTTCCAGTGTCTCATGTCATTCTTCTGCTTCAATTTTGGCTGTACTGTTTAGTTGTTGCAAAAGTGATCATGTGCAACAATAGCTCTTGTACCATACAGGGACCTCCTGGCCCTGAAGGAGAAGCTGGCCTACAGGGGGAACCAGGTGCAAAGGTAAATGCTGAAATTAATCTCTCTTGTGCTGTTTAAATTTTCAAATTTACATAAAAACAAATCAGAGGGATCTGATTCATTAGCCAAGTAGATAGTGATCCAGGAAATGAACCATTAAGAAATATTGTTATTGTCATGATGACTGCATTATTTGTAAACCCTGTCATTGTTAGGAGTATTGATCTTTAATGATTTTTCTGTTGATATTCCAGGGAGACATTGGACCTGCTGGCAAGTCTGGAGAACCAGGCGATCAAGGTTTAAGGGTAAGCAATGAATGCAAATCTTCTTCCAAAACAGGAAATTATGTTACAAATGAAATGCAGGTTGAGAAATCTTGATTTATCAGATGAATTCAATAAGAGGCTATTTTTTGATACCTTTTTTTATTTTTTAAGTGTATTGTAGCAAGTTAAAAAGTATATTGATCGGAGAAGAGTGGCTTGTTCAGCAGAAACAGGCTTGGGGGTGCTGTTTGGCAGCCAGCTGGATGTGAGCCAACACTGTGCCCAGGTGGCCAAGAAGGCCAATGGCATCCTGGCCTGTATCAGAAATAGTGTGGCCAGCAGGGTTAGGGCAGTGACTGTCACCCTGTGCTCGGCACTAGCGAGGCCACATCTGGGGTGCTGCGTCCGTTTTTGGGCCTCTCTTTTCAAAAAGGACATTGAGGTGCTGAAGCAAAAGAGAAAAGCAACGGAGCTGGTGAAGCACAAGTCTTGGAAGAAGCAACTGAGAGAGCTGGGTTTGTTTAGCCTGAAGAAAAGGAGGCTCAAGAGAGAGCTCGCTGCTCTCTTCTGCCATATTTCAAGTGAAAGGATGAGAGGAAATGGCCTTGAGTTGCACAAAGAGAGGTTCAGATTGGATATTAGAAAAAGCATTTTCACTGAAAGAGTGGTTAGGCATTGGAATAAGTTGCCCCAGGAGGTGGTGGGGTCACCACCTGTAGAAGTGTTTGAGAGACATCTGGATGTGGCATCTGGGGATACGGTTTAGGGGTGATTATGGTGGTTCTTTCAGACTTGAGTCTTACCATTGAGCTCTCTTGTTCCATTAGCTCCTTGCTGTCATCTTTTCCTCCTGCCCAATAGGTGAATGCCATAGTTCTACCTGTCCTTGTAGAGGAGAAATTTGTGATAATGGTCCACAGTGGATGTTCTGGACTTAATCATACCACTATGTGTGAAATACTGTGTTATTAGTATAGGGCAGCACATACTTGCAAGTTACCAGTGCCTTTACCTGAGAAAGGCAAATATTCTAAAATGCCATGGTGCTGATACTGATCATAAATAATGAGTTTTTCATGGCCCTAAACTAAGTCACTAAACATAGCAATGTAGTAGTTATTCACATAAACGTGGAAGTTTCAGGACAGAACAGGTATATTTTTTGAGGTTGTTGTAATTACATATCGTATACTCTGAAACAAAAAAAATCTCGGTGCCACTGTCTGTCTCCAGTGTTATATGGACATAGCACTGCCTCATTTTTCTAATACTGATCATCTTATATGTATTCTTGTGTTAACAGGTATATGGCTGTGGCACTGAAGATACATAAACTCTAACAGCAATGTAAGAGGTGTACAACTAGTATGAGTTCTTCCAAGGCAATAATTCTGTGTCAAGAAATTTAGTCAACAACTTTGTTTTCAACTGTTCCTTTCTATAAGGGTGAACCAGGACCTCCAGGAGAAGATGGTGTTCAAGGAAAAGATGGCCCAAAGGTATATTAAGTTTTTGTAGCAGATGTAAAGAAGTCGTATTAGCTTAAGAACCCAAATCTCCTTTTTTATCCTATTTCACCAGGTCAACAGAGCCCAGCTGAGTGCACTTTGTTTTAACATAGGATATCCTGTATATTATAGGCTTTCCTGTGCCTTTTAAGTACATATCTACTCTGCAAGGGCTGCAAAGTTGAATAGGTTGACAAAGAAATACAAGCTGGAGAAGTGAGTACAGCTTATTTCTGTAGTGACTAAAATGCTGGAGAGAGTAAACCCAAGGCTTACTGAATTGGATCAGTGCTGTGCCAGGGACTGTGGCAGGTGCCAGGACAGGGGGTGTTATAGAGAACAACCTCAGATACTTGGTCACGGATGGGGCAAAATGGGACTGGAGGAGTGTATGAATGAGATAGGAAGGGCTTTACCCTAACTTATAGCCTGATCTGAATTTGAGAGACATCAGTTTTAGTGTGTTTTTTGTCAAACCTGAAGATTCAGAGTTCACTTTTCTCGTGAACAAGTAATCCTGTAGCAGCAGCTTGACTAAGCTTTGGTTTTTTTGCTTTGTTTTAGGGAGACCCTGGAGACCAGGGACTTGTTGGAGAAGGTGGTGAAAAAGGAGAGATGGGATTACCAGGAGTTGCTGGGTCCCCTGGTGAACCTGGCATAATGGGCATTCCTGTAAGTGTTTTCAGGGTGAAGGGGACTTTTTGGTTATTTGCTTTTTCTAAGCAAATTTAATTTTTCTTGCTTCCTTTATTTTTTAATTTTCTGATTTTCAATGTAATTAGAGATGACAGTCTCGAAATAAGCTTTCTATGTGGTATAGCTTTTCAGGATTGGTAGAGAGAGGAAACAAATGCTTTTCCTATCTTAAATCTGTGATCTCTTAACAAATAGTGGTTCCTCATGCCTTGTCATCCAAACACATATCACACAACCTGGAGCCTCTCACTTCAGATTCCTCTTTCATAGTCAACATTATTAGATCAGTTGTGTGTTTGCTCTACCATCACTCCTAGCAGCTAAAATCCGTCTATGAACTTGTATGCAACTTCTTAATACAAACTAATATTTTGAAGCACAGTTTCTGAAGCAAGCATTGTAGTCTCAAGTCAGACATCAGATTACCTTACCAAAAATCATCATGGTCTCATTTGCAGTCCTCTGGCTGTTTTCTGTGTAGCTCTTATGTGATGGTGGAGTCCGAGTAAACATTAGTTGGAGGACCAGCTGTTAATGGCTGTGAGCGCTGTCCCCTGTGTCCTCTAAGCATCAGTGTTACAGTCTGCTGTCATTAGTCCTGGGTTCTTCACAGTGAACTACTCCTAGTGAAAGAAAAACAGTGCTCTTTTCGCTGTTGTCACAGTGTGCTACAGAGCAAGTTTTGTTTCTGATAGAACTGTACCACTCTGACTTTCTGTTTCGAGTTGGCAATTCTGGAGACACTTGAAAGTATGAAAGTTTCATACATTGAAATTATCATGAACAGCTCAGCCCTGGCATGTCTACGCTGTGTGTAATTATACTTGTTAACAATAAACAACATCAGCAGTGCTTCTCTGCCTCAGTGTGACAGGCAGGTCTGGAAACTCAGTGTTTGGGAGGATGTGGTTAGTGGGGGATTTTTTACATTTCTGTTCTGCATGTTCCAAAGGCAGCTGCAGAGCTACCTTCCTCCCCATTCATCCTCCCAGGCATGTGGGAGTGTTCATGTGACAGTTTTGATTTGACCTCCTTCTAGGGATGCAGACAGATCATAATATCCTAGTCTAATCATGGAAATCGGTTTCCTATATTCAGATGTCTGACTGTTTCATTGGGAGTGAGAGTAATAGTATATTTTCCTTAAACAACAGCTTACAAAGCAACAAATAATCTTCACAAATCTGTTTAAACTATGTTTACCCTGGTTTATCACCACAGTGGCCCAAAATATATCTCTCTTTAAAGCTTAATTACCTCCTCTAACTCACAGAGCTTTGGGGTAAATTGAAACCAGTGAGCAGTGGACACATTTAGGCCTTTGGAAAGTCAGTTTTGAAGTGATCTGGACGGCAGAGGGGTTGCAGCTCCACAGTACCCTTCATCAGCAGGCAGCACATTCAGTTAGGCTGTCACTACGAGGTGGGCAGTGGTAGGCACCAGCACTTACGGAGTTAGATCTCTGCTCCCCAGCAATTTGCATCAGGGCCCTGCTCCTCACACTTGACAGCCCCAAGGTTTTCGTACTTTTCCTCTGGCTTTGTGTTGTATTTGTTTTAAAAACAGTGTTTGTCTTGAAGAATTTTATTCCTAAAGTAATATTTTCTGTGTGGACAAGATTTTATTGGGGTTTTTTTCTCCTCTATTTTTAGTGCATTTCCATTAGTTTGATAAGTGATCCCTGCTACTTGCCCAGTTGTTTCTGCTCTAACTTGAAACAGTCCTACTAAATTGCTCACAGCCACAGTTAATGACGTTTTTTCCCCCACTTCTCTGCATTGCAAAAGCTAGCTTAGTTATCCAGTTTGAAGCACAGTTTAAACATGTTTCCAGGCCTTTCTCAGTCATTTCTTTTTCTTTCTCTAATAAATCTATAGGGCCCCGAAGGAACACCAGGAAATCCAGGTCAGAGGGGCCGTTTAGGAAAGAAGGTAGTATTTTTCATCTTCCCCAGTTCCCTTGCTTTTATCTGAAGCTCAAATTTACATTACTAAATTCCATTGACCCAAAACTATCCCTGTTTTATGTCGTGCTTCAAGCCAATTTTTTTCTCGCTAGCCATATCAATTAGAATTGTCATAATTCTGCAATCAGTAACGTTCAGAACCTTAGGGAATTTAGATTTGCATCAGAATGTGCTTTTGCAACTCAGAACAGTTTCTGGTTCTGTTAAAAATTATTAAGCTTGGCCAAAACAAAACAATAAAAAGGCTTTAAAAGAGACTTTTTTTATACTGCAGAATTCTGGGTTCAGACATTCTAATAACTACAGTAAATGACATCCAGTAAACGTAATACCTATTAAATAATACTGTTACATTACACACTTTGATTAATCATAAACCACATTTTGAAACTTAATGTCAATCTCTTGTTATATTTAATACAATAACACCAACAGGGGGAAAAGGGGCAGCTTGGCCCTCCGGGAGAAATTGGACCTGCTGGTGATTCTGGCCAACCTGGAGAAATTGGTCCCAAAGGTGCAAGAGGAACTCGAGGTCCCATGGTTAGTACAGAACATGCTTATTTAAGAGCTGATGTGTTTCTGTTTTAGCAGAATGATGTCTCTTCATGGTAAGAGGCAAGTCAGAGCTGTAGCACATATAAATAGTTTTGAGGTAGCTGGAGATGCAGGGGGTGTCCTTCCCAGCCTGTGTCCCCCATGGTCTTTCAACATCAGAACAGGGCCTGTGCACCTTTCCAGACAGAAACCTGGGCATGGATCTGAAAGGAGTCATCTTATGCTTTGGTCCTCTGACAGTCAGAGGAGTGGGATGGCAGAGCACTCCATGGAATACTCATGCCCCACGCTCCACATATAACCTCACTGCTATGATTGTTTATTAAACCTTCCCAGTTTCAAAAATAGAAATCATGGGGTTTGCTATAACATGAAATAAACCTTAGCCATGGCTGAAACAAAACATTTCAGATGAAGACTGCTACTCTATTAAATAGGAATCTCATCCAAAATTAACTGAATTAAGTCTGTTTCCATAATAAACTCCCGAAGCTTGCTCCACACTGTGTGACAGATGCACAAACACATCCAAGCTCCACAGCAGAGAGACAACATGCCTGTCTCAGTGATTCAGGGCCCAATCCTGTGGCCACTGAATGCAGCAGTGTGTTCCTGAACACATGAAGTACAGAAGTAAAGTTAACAATCTAATGACCAATATTTTCAAGAGAAGGACTCAGCTTCCTAAGGTGATGATCACCCCCAGCTTCTCTTGGCATACTAGCATTTACAAACAGTTCTTCTACACCTCTGAAAGCTCAAATCCCTATTAATCTTAATTATGCACAAGGATTATAAGGTTAGGACTGAAAACATTGATGCTTTCTGTTCCACAGAACAGGGAAAAGCCCAGTATTGTTTAGTAAATTAAGTTGGACCTAACAAGGAAGTTGTGTATGGTGTCAAATGTCAATATTTGAAGATTTTTCCAAGTGGTGACTTTATAAAGTAGACCTTGTTGTAACACTTCGTAAAAGAGTTCATTTTGCTCTCACTGATTACTGCATTTAACAGGGACACCCAGGAGGAATGGGGCCTGAAGGAGAGTCAGGAATTCCAGGTTATGGGGTGAGTTTTTGCTGAATTGATGTACACACACATCCCAAAGTGGTACTCTAATTTCAACTGTCACTGGGATCTGTATCTAGAAGACACAAATATCTTTAGGAAAGAGAGATACTCACATATGTTTATGTGACATATGATTACCTACTCAGAAATGTTAGCCTTAAGCAGTGATGACTGGGTTTTGTGAGTTCACTAGCAGTTTTTTTACCACTGATTTTAAATCCTTGTTTGTTCAATGTATCTCACCCCTTGTGAATAAAGTTCCTATAAAACTACTACAGCTATCCATTATGAAGAGAGTTCAGCAAACACCACAACCTTTGCTTACTGTCTGGCCAGGTAGCATAAATTTGTTTGTCTTGAAGAATTTTAATGAGGTTAGTTGAAGGACATAAATATATTGTGGCTTTCACTGAAAAATAGTCATGATCGTCATCGTAAGTCCTTGACTGAGTCCTGCTCTTACAGACCATACCATCCAGTCTCTTTTCCAAATACAAACATCCATCAGTGACCCTAACCCTGAAGCAAAAACCAGCTCAGGTCCCCTCACCCCTACTAAGCCCCGCCAGAACCTGTGATTTCCCACTGTGCACAGAGCTTTTCCTGCACACAATCCGTTTTCTGTGGGGGTCCATTGATTTTGTTGTCATATCATGATTTAAAATTATTGACATGCAGAAAAAAACCTAGAACAATAGTTATGAGTAGCTAAAAGAAAGTTTGGAATTAATTATTTCCTTAATTATTTGTTTTGGAACTAATTTTAGTTTGGTTTGGTTCTTTAGGGTCACCAGGGTTCTCCAGGGCCCACAGGTCCCCCAGGACCCAAAGGAGAAAAGGTATGAAGATGGATTTTACTTTCCTACAGTCTGTAAAATTATCAACAGAGGAAATTTTACTGCTTGCCCTCTGTTTTTGACAGCACACAGCAAAAGCCACCATTTGCAGTATTTGTTAGTAATGTGAGAGAATAGGAAAAGAAATGCAAACTGGAGAAATGAATCCAGGGATGGAGTCCCAATTTATACTATTAAAATGCTTGAAGTTTTAAAACACAAAGTACCCATTGTAAGAAACACATTCTATTGTATCAGATAGCACCACTGCCCTTGGTGAGCACTGCTGACAAAAATAATCAGTGCAGAACCAGCTAAATATTTACTTAACTCTAAGTCTGTGAGTACACCCACAGATCTGCCTGAAAGTCCAACTGAGATGGACAAATGTCTGTGGTTAATTTAAAATGTTAGGGACAGGATGTGGCCTCTGCTGCTATTTTAGTGTCAGATTTACTGTTGTTGTTTTAAGTCTCAAATCCTGCAAACAGATTTGTAAGCTGACCAAAGTTTGTGTGACCCCAGGCAGGTACATGGATTCACTTCATGATGACGGATTTGGAGTTGCACTTGACAGAGAAATACATTCTTATACTAGGGCCAGTTTTGCAATAAATACTGTTAAGAGGCGTTTAGTGGTTGATATTATAAATAGGTTTTGATACCATTTTCAGAAACAATAACAGAAAATTAAATTGTGGGGAGCTAGGTGTCTAGGTTGCTTGGTCACTTCTGAAAAAGCATTTTAATGCATTTTAAAAACTCTTAATCATATTTAAAATGTGAATCTCTTTGCATTTTAATACTGCTAAGTATCATCTGCAATAGATATCTTTTTGTTTATTAACTTGGATGGCAGTTTTTTCATATTTAAAATTTAATGGAGTTCAGGCTTAATGTTGGAGTCTTCTGTATGCTTGTTTTTCTATATTAAGTGTATTTCTCAAAATAGTGGAAGAAATTTTTTTTCTTCTTTTCAAATATCGTGTTTATGCTTTTTTTTTCATTAAATAAAGAAATGATTACATGGAAATTGTTCAAATACTTTTTTTTTTAAATAACTGCCCTTGAGAATAGAGCAAATACCTAGCTTTTTTAGTCCTAAATGTCTTTGGGACATTTAGGTAAATGTTAAAATGGAGTTATGATTTCCATTATATTAGAACCATAAGCATCATATTCACTTTTAGTATCTATACAGCATGCTTTCTGGTTTTTATTAGCATTAAAACTTGTGTGCACAGTAGACAAGGCTGATTTTCCAAGTTAACATGTTTAATACTTATCTTCGGTTTAGGGCTACCCAGGCGAAGACAATACAGTCCTTGGACCACCAGGGCCCATAGGTGAACCAGTAGGTCTTTCTTTCTCAAACAAATTATATTAGTGTATTCTTGAGACAGGAACCAATGCTGTTCTTTCTGAAGCTTTGTATCCCTGTCTCAGGAGTCAGTACCCCCTTGCACAAAAATGGTCCTTTGATGGGTAATCTCTCCCTGAAAAATGGAGTTGTGTGCTCTTTCCTGCTTAAGCTTATGTGCCCTCTATTTAATTACACTAATACCATTAGTCTGTGTGTAGACCAGCACATTTAGGAGCAGAATTTTACCCTCTCTGTTTACACTGAATTATACCTAACTGCTTTACTAACCAGAAACATGTTTTGACTTATTTCTTTGTCACCGCTAACTAATTTAGCTGATTTAGAGAACTGCATTTTGTAAGCATTTTTGTACTAAATCCATATGTGGAGTATCTCTCTGCAGCAACTATGACCCTGCAAAAACAATAAAAAGCCATCCCAAAATCTTATTAGAAGTGTTTCATGCTCAGCCTTTGATTGCGCCAGAAGCATTTCTTGTACAGTCTACTTCTCTCCTGATTAACCTTAATATTTATACCTTGCTTTCTGAAAAGGCAGGACTATAAGACCCTGATGTAGCTAGTCTGGACTAGGTTCTTAACTTAATTACAGTGATGCATGAGGAAAGAGACTCCATCCATTCTGTTGTAGCCAAACTGTCTCTGTAATGCTGACTGCTCAAACCTTGCAAGTGGGGCCCTTTCACCTGGTGGGATTCCCTGTGAGAAACATGCCATGAGGTTGCTGAAACTTTGGAGAGTGTACAAGCAGTTGCACAATAGTATCTCCTGGTGCATATGCACTAGAAGTGACTAATCTATTCAGATGTGAACTGTAAAGAATACGTTGCAGTTAGTGTTGCCTGGGCACTTTTTCGTTGTGTGCCTTTACTTAAGTCAGGTGGGAAAGAGGCAGTCGCTTATTGTTTCATCTAATGATTGGCTGGATGTCTTTTGGAAAGACTCAGCCATTCTTACTTTTTATGGGTGTGATTCATTATCCCATAGTTTTTCCTTTGGCTCAGATTTGGTCCACTTGCTATAATAAGAGTTAAAATTCTGGTGAAAAATCCAGTTGCTTGTGAGACTGGAGTAAGGGCCTTTCCCTGAAGTAGAGCTAGTGAGGTGTCTGAACGCAGCAGGAAGAATCACATTAATCACGAAAACCATGCTATTCCCTCTGCTGCTGTGCAGCTCTCTCATGTGTGAGGCATGCTGAGGGATTGAAATTGCCTTTATATTAGGACAAGCTTCAAGATTAAAGCAGATTTTGAATACAGCAAGTAATTTGAGAAGAGAACCCAATTTTTGATGTGCTGTCTTACAGAAACCAAAGGTTGTGAGATTGATCTCTTTGCTTCTAGTCTTCTGTTACAAAATATTTTAGACAGTGGCTACTGTCTGACTGCAATGCATTTTGTTTAGAAAAAAAACATGTTTATTCATGTTTATTCCTTTAGCCAACTTTAATATTTATATTCCTCAGTTCCATGTCATTGGTTAGTCTGTTTTGAGAGAAATCCCAGCTTTGTTTTTGTTCTTCACTGCAGCATTCTTTCAACTCAGCTGTTATATTTTGTTCTTTGGTTTCATCTGTAGGGTCCTAGTGGTGAACGTGGAGATAGAGGAGAACCTGGTGATGAGGGCTACAAGGTAATACCTCTTGCTTTTTATTCTTTTTATTTGAACATGGCATGCTATGCATACATATGGAGCAATGTAGCAGAAGTATCTTCTCTTACAAGTGTGCAGAGATGTACCTGCTTAATTACTGATGCCTTGCTGCACTGATGGACTCTTAAAACACTTTGGACCATCTTTCATATAAGAAGTTGAGAGCTGGAACTCATGACTTGGAGAAGACCTGAGTGACCCTACTGTGTATAAATACCTGGTGGGATGGAATGAACCTGAAGGAGACAGACTTGTCCCAGTAGTGTCCAGTGACAGGACAAGAGGCAAAGGGCAAAAACTGAAACACATGAAATTCCATTTGAAGTGGCTTTTTTTTTACTGTGAGGATGACTAAGCACCAGAAAAAGCTGCCCAGAGAGGTTATGGAATCTCCATCCTTGGAAATACTCAAAACTTGACTAGATATGGTCCTGGGCAATCTTTTCTACCTGGCCCTGGTTGAGGAGGAGGGTTCCACTAGATAATACAGACAGACATAGGAATAAATGAATGAACTGAATCTATGCTTACAGAAGTGCAGAAATGTTTAAACAATGTGTAATTCCCTCTTGCAGTTTGGAGTAGAGAATGTAAAGAATAAAAGTTCCATAAGGTTAGATCTTGGAGATCTGACTGTACTTTATCTAGGTCGTGTCAGTGAATCTGGGTCCACCCAGCTCCCCCAAGACAGGCTTTACAAGGAGTTCTATAGCTCACTGGGTATGACAGGCTGAGGTACTTGTATTGGAATATGTTATATTTTCTCCTTCTCAGGGTCATACAGGTCTTCCAGGGCTTAGAGGACCTACTGGACAACAAGGACCTCCAGTAAGTGTTTCAAACAAGTGAGATTTATCTATTGACTGTTGAAAATATTTTCATCTGCATTCAAGTAATTCTTCTCATTTATTTAATTTTTTTTTTCTTCAAAGGGAGAGCCAGGTGAATTGGGAGAGCAAGGACCAAAAGGAGAAAGAGGTTCAGGAGTAAGTAGAAAAAAGCAAAGCAAAACTGCACTTAGTTGGGATTTGTAGGCTTTTACTGTTCACTGGCTATCCTTGGAAAACTGTTATTTAAGGCTAGAACTGAGTGTTTGGGTTTCCTTTTCATACCTGCAGGGAAAACAAAAATAAAAAATTGCATACTGATCTGGGATAGTAAATGTGTGTCATTTGATAGGTAAGTGGTTTTACTTTGGAGTGATATAAAGCTCTACAAGAGGCCCTTTTGGAAACATTTCAGTGATATTCAATAATACCCTTAGGTGGAGTTCCTTGTGGCAAAGTAGCTATGGAAGGCACCTGGGATTTTGCTTCTCTGATCTGTACATGAAGCCTTCTGGTACTACACTGCACTGAGTTTTCAGAGATATGGAAATAAGGAATTTGCTACAGAATACTAGAGGCATAATGAGAGAGCAAGTCATGACAAATATCAGAACCAAAGTCTTTCCCTTTAGCTATAATAGTTTGTCTCAGTGATGTGTTTAAAATTGGCAAAAGTGTTTTATATTTGCTCATGGGCTGAGTGTCATTGGCCTTTGAGATGTCAAAAGATTTAGGCTAAAAGATTTCTTACAATACCAATTGCCAATGCAATTTAAATGAGATATTTTCTGTGAGAAGTTCCATAGAGCAACTGTGTTTGAGTTCAAAACTTTTCTAGGTAGCTACAAGAGTCTGTAGTAGACTAGGACTGGGGAGTAGCAGAAAGGAAACATGATGTGAAAACATTGTCAGCATGTACTCTAGATGTGCACTCAGACACATTGCCTTTGACAAACTACTCACAGCACAGGATAAAATCAGTAATTCCTCTTGGAGAATGTTTTCTTTGTATTGCAAATGCTCCTCAAATTAATACTGCCTTTAACAAATGTGGAACCAATATCCAGCTTGGAGCAACCGTAAGAACATAAAGGTTTACACAGAAACATTAGTAGTGAAAACATTGGTATAGTCTTAACTTCAGTGGCATTACTGGTGTTGCTATAGCAATCCCTAAAAAGGTAATCCCATAAACTGTAATGCTGAATCATCTGTGTTTATGCATCCAGAAATCGTAATGAAAACAATATTAAGTTCTTTGAATATGCACATTCCAGTTCTGATTGGTGGACTTTTTTTATCCCGTTCTTAACAAAAAGACATTAAATTAAGGAATAGAACAGCATTTTCTGGTTTTATCACATTTACATTAATTCTAAAACATTTACAACTACAACAGCACAAACTTTTTCACTTTATTGCATGTTTGCCTTATTGCAGCATAGTAGTTTAGTATAACTTCTGCTTTAATTAGCAGTGTTTAAAATAATTAATCTGGAAAATCTTGAAAGCTTTTTTCTACTTGTTCTATGCTAACAAACATTATTCTTGTCCCTGTTGTCCAGTCATTGCATCTTTTAGAGGGACGATAAAATGAATGACATAGATCTTTATATTCTGTGGAGAATATCCTATAAACAAAGTTCTCTGAGAAGCTTTTCTTCCTTGATGCTTGGCCTCCTGGTCACTACACCACTTAGAAGAATGTTATCTGCTCACTATTGCTCAGTTTGCTAAGACTGCAGATTTCTAGATCAGTCAATATGGAAAAAAGGTCTGGTTTTAAGTAAATTTTACCTTTTTTTGTACATCTTAGATAAAAAGAATGTTCCCATATGTGACACTATAGTTTTCTAGTATTCTCTTTCACAGACACTTAGTGTATCTACATTGCCTACTTTCCATGACTTCCCTTTTGAAAGGTACAAGAAATGCTGTGAAAGTCTAGTTCCTCACAGAGGGGTGGCTGATAGAGAAGAAATTGCCAGCTTCATAATGAAAAATGTTTTATGCCTCTTGCTGGAAAAAGTTCTGAAAACTGCACTATACCAACTCATAAAAGGGAAAGATATATACAATTCTACCAGAAATTTATTCACTTTTACTTGAAAAAATTTCTGCTTTCTCTGAAATGGAAATAATCTGGTTTATAGCCAGGCAATGTGAACGTGCATACTAAGAGGGGAACAATCTTCAGCTCTTAGGGGTTTGACAGACATTTTTCAGTTCACAAGTGTTTGTAACTTTTAGGGACCCACGGGGAAGAAAGGAGCGGTGGGTCAGGCAGGCAAACCTGGAATTCCTGTAAGTAACAAAATTCTAAAGTCTATTTTCAGGTTATAAAACAAAGGAAATATTAATAAAAATAAAACCAAAATTGAATCATGCCATGGTATACCTGCAGGTCTTATCTTCACTCTAAGGAACCTTCTTATTATTCAGGAAGTCTAAAGGAACCCCTGTCATTTTTGAATGTTAATAATTTTTGAAATTATATTGAATTATACTGAATTATGTTCAGTTACTCAGCATATGGAGACGGGGTGTGACTAAGAGAACAACAAGGTCCTTCCCACTTGTAAAGTTACTTAATTACATCATTTTTGTAGTCCTTTTGGAGGATATCACATTATATTGCACAGAGCTGTAATACTGTTCACTCCAGGCCCCATCAGTTCTTAGAACAGCTGCAGCCCACAGAAGCTTGGATCCACATGTCCATGATGGATACATGTGGTAGATCCCTTGAGGTTTGTTTGTTTCTCTTGCTTGCCCTGAGCTGAAATGTTCTTTCTGGATTTACTGTAGAGAAGATAACTTGCATCCCTTTCTCCCTGAGGGAGAAGAAAGAGCAGGAAGCAGTAGGTGTCCTGTAAATATAGCTAAGAACAAAATGCATCAAGGTTATTTCGGTCCCCTAGTAAATAGTACCACACAAGCACATATTGTAAATAACTTTTACTACCTCACATCAAAACATTGTCAGTAACTGGAGAAATGCAGCTGCTTCACAGAGCTTGTACCTGCTGAGCAGCAGGCAAGAATAGCTTACTGAAGGCAAGGAACTGTGTGTCTTTTGTAAATACTCTGCTTTTTCTTCTGGAGGGCTGCAGAGAGTGTATCATTCAGCAGACAAAGGAAAAGAGGGAAAGGCAAGACATACAAAGAAGTGAGGAGAGGGCAGTAAAACTAAAACTTGAGGAAGCTTCAAAGCACATGCCAGATGCAAGATACTTCAGCAACCAGAAATTGGAAATATTATTAAGATGGCACACTTTTTACGTTCTGTGTGACTGTTTTTAACTATACTTTTTCAGAGATGTGTTGTAGTGAAAATATTTTCAATTTCTGAGAACTGCATTTGTAGAGAGATCATTGCAGAAGTCCAAGCCCTTTAAGATAGCAATGTCAATCTAAAGGGAAATAATTGTGATGAAATAAATCAATGTCGCTCTGTTGGATCTGACCTGAGGTTTTTTTAGTGCAAGGATAGCCACAGTTACCTTATTAGAAATTTGTATGTATTTTTGATATGTTAAAATTTGAACAGCATAAATTTGTGAAAGTATTGCTGAGTAGTACTAAGTATCTAGTAAAATAAAGACTGAAAAGATATATGGTTGGGGGGGGTTCAGAGAAAAATAAATTACTTTATCAGGTTTCCTTGCTTCAGTTCAAGAGTCAACGCTCTCAGCCATCTTCCAGGCCTGGTGCACAAAGTGGGCAGCTCCATGGTTTCAGCTCAGATCCCATAACACAGCAAGTCTAAGGTTAAACCAGCAGTATTTAGAAACCTAACTCAGAACATCCTCTGCGACCATTCATATTGCTGGGTCTGCCATTAGGCAGGGTTTAGGAAATACTGTGACTGAAGTCTAGTTGTCTGATTGTGAAGTGCTTGATTTAAATTTCTTTCAAGGGAAAACCGGGGCCAACAGGGCAGAAAGGGGCAGTTGGGTACCCTGGACCTGAAGGCATTCCTGGGAACCCTGGCAAGATTGGGCTGTTGGGGAAGCCTGGCCCTAAGGTAAGTTGCTTTCCACATTGTCTTTGTGTCATTTTGCATTACAGATTTTCTAAGGTTAAGGTATTTAAAAAGGAGGAACCATTCTCAGTTCCTTGAGTGTCTTGAAAATTAGACCAATTCTTTTATTTTCTTTCTTTTTTACTCCTGATATTCTGGCCAGGATATAAAGTTAGCATAAGGGAAGTGTGTTGTGAGAACTATTTCATTAGTATATGTTAGTAGTAAGTACAGCTAAGTGAAAATGATTTCTGATTGAGAGAGGCTGCATGGTTCTGTTCCCAAAAATGAGCCATAGAGTCCAACTGTGACTGTTTCCTCTCAGGCTCTGAGATAATCCCACATTTTCCTTATTGTCTTCGAATTTGTAATCTATACCTCTCTACCTAAATAATTCTGAAGCTTTGTCCAAAATCAGTGCAAAAGAGTATTAGGTATCTGAAAACATTCTTGGAAACAGGTTTTTTGTCTGACTGTTCTTTGTTACTGTGGGCAAAAGACGGTGACCTGCTGCCTCTGGGAGTAGTGACACAGTTCTTCATTTAGTCCCTCCAGAGAGGGGGAGAAAATTCCTTTAGTTATTCTCGTCATTGAAAATCTGATCATTTGATTTCAAGTACGGTATTTCTCAGTATTTCTACTTAGATGGACCAGTAATTGTTATAAAAGGTTGCCAAGTTAGATTTAGTGTTAGGAATTAATCAAGGTGCTGAGTGAGGCCCTGTTGTTACAGGTATGAATTTCCAATCTGGTTGAACAAAGAGAAAATTTAAACATAGGGGGCAGGTGTACCCTATTCGAGCCTCTCCAGTTTCAGATCATGAACCTCTTCCAAGTTCTTAAAATTCTTTGGAGTTGGAGTTAGGAGTATCATCCCAAAGAATCCTTGTATTTTTGCATTTCCACTGAAAATGTCATACAGTCATATTAAAGATGACTCCATTACCCCATTACAATCTGTAATAAGGAGAAGCTTATAACTGATTTTTGCCACAATAAATAAAAAACCAGAACCTTTGCTATGGAAGTTTATTAGTCCATCAGTCTATATTCAAAAGCCCTGAAAATCACATTTAATATAAAAATCTTATTTCACATAACCCTTTCATTTATGTGAGTTCATAACAATGTCATATGAAATAAAAAAGACATCTATATATGCATATATTTCTACTACATTGCATCACAGAAATATTCATTATACCTGATTCTTAGTAATGAAAATGTTGAATTTTGAATGTTTCTCTGGAAGCATAGTGTCATTTTGTTTCATGTGGAGTTACTTCTTCTTGAAAAATGAATACTGTAAATCTCAACCATATTTTCAGCCTTTTACTTTTGGAATATTAACAGAAATCCAGATGATACTGCTGATCATACTCTTTCTGTGTATTTTGACGTACTATCAGTGTGTGTGTCCATATATACAGAAGTCATTAAGTGGTTTTGACTGATTTTATGTGAAAAGCCTCTTTCAGCATACAATGAAAAAACATGTTTGGCTGTTCTTCTTGTAATCCATTATTTTCAATTTGTTAAGGGTAATAAAGGAAACTCAGGCTTACCAGGTCTGGCAGGTTACCCTGGAGCTCGAGGTCCCAAGGGATTGTCAGGCATGCCAGGGCCCATGGGAGCACCCGGACTAAAGGTACACACATAGGATTTGTTGTTTAAGTACAGTGTTACTGATATTGCTTAGTCTTCATACTGCAATCACTGACTGTGGAATCACCATACCACTGTTAATCATATGAGTAACCGAAGTCAAGACTTACTTGAAGGCTAAGACTACAAGTTGCATTGACCTCATTTTCATGAACTGTAACTTGAAAATAGAGGTCCCATCCATCCGAGTGCTATTCCCAGCTCCAAAAGCTGTTCAAACCACTTTTTATTTATTCATTCCAGCTTTACAGCCAAATGTTTCCTGACTTTTATTTCTAAGCTTCTGTAGCTACTGGAACAGTTGGGATAATCTGAACATTTGAGCAACTATCAGCAGACAAGTACTGTAATTTCAAGCCTGAGTCTCAAGTTTGGGAGCTAACGACTCACCTGGGACATCCATTTATCATAGGACTTAAACTGTTCTTGTTCAGTCCTATCAGAAAGAAATAAATCTGAGTATGCTCCATTTTCCAGGCAGTTCCATGTACCTGACATCAACATATCCTTAAATTAGACTCATTTCCATTTTAAAATAATCAAACAGTGGAAACTGTACAGATAATTTTCTTTATTTAGAATAGATTTTTTTTCTCTAAAACCGTGATTTGCAGTGCCCTGTGAGATTTTATTGGTAAGCAGTTCTTTAAAAAGTTAAGCTACTTTAGAACTGGAAATACTGTCTTTGTTATATTTGCATGAAAATATATTAGTATAAACTGTATTCACTATTTGTAGTGTTTATTGCCAGTGCTCACAGTCTGAATTTTACTCCTTTGTCAAGACAATGAGCTGTAGGAGGGAGTTCCTGCTCAGAAGTGCATGCAAGGAATAGATGAGTTGAGGGAAAACTGTTGCCACATATACTACCAAATAAGCATTAATAGTGGACATACCAAGTCAGGCCAAAAGACTGTCTTTGTTAAGACAGAAAGGTAAAACCTAGGGAAGAGCATAAGCACAAAGCACAAAACGTGTATGTTCACAGTATTTATTGCAGCTCAGTAACCTCCTGAGCTAGACATGATTTCTATGTATTTGATAGTCCTGAGGGGATTTGTCTTACAGGAACTTTTCTGGTTTCCATTTGAATCAATGTAGATTTCTAGTCTAACAGCAGGGAGTTCCACAAGTACACTATATCTTGCTCAAAGGATTATTTTTAAACTTACTTTTAACCTGTCTATTCTGTATTTCATTTTGTGAATGTTACTGCTTACACAGGGAGATACCATACTAGAATTGATTCAACATGTATGGGTTTTTCGTTTCCAAGTCAATCTGCAGTCAAGTCCCTTCTGCATTTTAGTGTATGTATAATTATTGAAAGCATTTCTGAGAGAAATAAAATGAATGGAGTAAGTCTATTTCTTAGAGAGAAAGCGTGTTCCACACTTCTGACACGAAACCCATATTTACACTTATATCTTTCACAACTGTAATAAAAGTTATATTTTCTTCCTATTTACAGGGTGAGAAAGGACTTCTAGGTCATCCAGGAAAGCGAGGCAAAAGAGGCCTTTCAGGATCACAAGGTGACCAAGGACCAGCAGGAGACACTGGACTGAAAGGACAGGCTGTATGTAATCACAGCTGTTGATACAAAACAAGTAGCCCAAGAGTTACAAACATTAAATGATAGTAAGGATGCCTGCTCCTATTACAGGGAGAAGATGGAGATCAAGGTTTGATGGGCTTTCAAGGATTCCCGGGTCCAAAAGTACGTTCTTGTTCTTTTCTGTTAGATCTTAAGCCATTACAGAGAAAGAACATTAGGAAAGAGTAGAATTAATCATCTTTAACAGTAATTTGTTCAAAGTACCTCTGAACTGTTGGAACACAGCAGACAGAACTGTGTACTCCATGTCTAAGGATAAATATTCTGGGTCAGTGCACTTAGTATTTTCACTGTTACTGCTCTTAGAAATTATCTTACTTTCACTGATTACAAGAGATTGAAACAAGTGGATAGCTAATGTCCATATTTGAATAAATTGTTCCTTTGCATTTTCAGGGTCCTGAAGGGGACATTGGCTTAGTTGGAATTCTGGGCCCGAAAGGTCCAACGGGCCAAGTTGTAAGTGTTTCAGTCCATGAAAGAGATTGTCAGGGTGGTTTGCAGGTGGCATACATTTTTAACTCAGAAAACCATCTTTATTCTTATTAACAAGGCCAGAACCCTCTAACAAAACCTTTCTGTCTTAGACTATGTCTCTACTAGAAGCCCTTTGCTTGTACTGCAATGCTGCTGTGGTTGCAACGTGCTTACAGACACACAAGCAGAGCTGGGTTTTTAATATTGAAAGAAAAAAGCAAGCTCTACTGACTAATTCTGACTCTCCTAGCATACTTTCATCTACACAAGTAATCTTATGACTGGCATGTATTTGTCTGTTGGGATTGAACGTTCCTCTTACTGGCAAAAGTGCTGATTGTATACCTCTGTCCTACAGCAAAAGAGAAAAGGATCAAACTTTGCCTGCAGTAAGATAGAGTGGTGTTCAGGCATTATTGATTAATAGGCAGTCTTTCTTTAATAAATATTTTCTTTTTATCTAAAAGGTTCCTAACCTGCATTAACTTGTTCTTCATGACATTCTGCTTTGCTACTCACCAAAACTGTGGAAGCACCTTTAGCATTTTGTAATACTAGGGAATGTGCATCCAGCTTACAGCATCAAGTGTTGTAAAAGCAGGAAAGGTTGCAGCATGAAAGATCTTAGTTCAAAATGTTCTTCTCTCACTGCTGCCATTGCCGTCAAAGAACTGAATTTGTTCAGTAAACCAGATGCAGAGCAGCAGCTTTAGGGGCCTGTTCTGATAACTATCTTATTTTTCTAAGTATTCCTATACAAGATAAGATATACTGGACATGAGCAGTTTGCTCTAAATGAAATGGAGCAGGAAAGTAACATTTTAACAGCACTTACTGACAGCCTTAGAAGACTATTTGTGGCCAGTAATATAGCTCAAGATATGGTTGGTTGTAGTTCGATAAATACATAGTCTTTTGTAATCAGAGCACTTAAGTTTCCACTGTTTTTAGTGCATTAACTTTCACATTAAAGAATGTGTGGGGGCTTTCCAACCACAACTATTACAAATTATTAAATTACCTTAATTATTTGCAATGTGCACTCAATATTTAGAAAGAGAGTATCACCATGATCTTTTGGATATTTGACAGGGCTATGTGCTGAGCAACTTTAAACCAGAACATGTCAAGAGGATTTCTTAATTTTGTAAACACAGGGTACTAATAAATTCTTTGCTTGTTTACAGGGATATATTGGCCCTGTTGGTCAAGAAGGCATAACAGGCCCAACTGGCAGGCCTGTAAGTTTCCCTTTATTTTTGCATAGTTCGTTTATTTCATCTACCCTTTCTTTAAGTAATCTTCTTTTGTAACTAGCAACCTTCTGATTTTTTCTGTTTGCAAATAGCCACCCGGACCTCCTTTTTTTATACCATACAGGTGAGCTAATGTGTGTGACTCCAGCATCTGTAATACAAACAAGAAAAAACATTACAAAAACCAATAACAAAGTCATTGCAATGGCCTTCTAAGTACAGTATACAGAGGGCATGCCTACAGGGGCAGTGGGCAAGTCAAGGTGTAAAACAGCACATAGAAACTGCCACCTGGACATTCTTTCTCAGCCTTAGATCTGAGATATATCTAGAGAGTATCACACTCGGTTTCAATGTGGTTTATTTTTTGTGTGTCATGAGCTAAACTGTCCAGAGTGCCCTTCTAGATACTCTGGGAGTGCCCATGAGCCTTTGTAAGAGTGTTCGAGGTGCTGATGAGGTCCCTGTTACAACTCAAATATCATTGCAGCCCTTCTGACAACCTTCAATGCACCCCAAGTTCCCTGCAGTGGGGAAGCTCTGTCCTCACCCCCATTTCCATCTCTTGTCACAATCCCAGTGCCAGAGCCAGATTTGTTTTGCAAGAGAAAACCCTGTGGCTCATGTCTGCAGATTACCAAACGGTGCAAGGTAGTTTTAGAAGCTCTTTGGACCATGCAGGTTACCCTGATGAACTAGACGTGGAGCAAATGAGAATATCTAGAAATTGAAATAATCATAAAAATAACAAATACACAATAAAAGTAATAAATACAAATATTTACAAGTGAAAAAGAAGAGTAAGGTTCCATCTACAATTCTTTCCACTTGTTGGGAAAAACAGTACTTTAAATCTTGCTCCATTCTTTTCGGTTGCACCAAGGAGAAAAACTTTACAGATGTGTGTACTTGTATGAAGGCTTTTAATAGACTTCATATTGAATGTAATAGTTTGCCATTATCATTCATAAAGCATTATAGTTGAATATTACTTCTGTTACAAAATGCAGCCATCAAGATACAAATTTCTTCCAGGAAAGAACTGTAAGATTGTTACCATCCTTAGAAACAGTTTAAGTGCAAAGCTAGCCAAAAATGTCAGAAAAACTGTGCCTAATCTGATTGTGAGAGGAAAACTAATAGCGTAATAAAAACATGTATGTGGTGAATGGATTTCTTCAGTGATGGGGAGTACTGAGTTTTGTTCTCTGCTCTTAAGATGGGGAAGCACTGATGTATTACGGTGGATGAAATTGTGGGGAATACAGCTGATTGACAGGGACAACACTGACAGTTAAAATTACTGAGAAAAAAACATATTTTCAAGCTGAAGAAAACAACTTTCCTTATATAGAAATTGCAAAATGTTTCCAAGTAATTTAGTTTTCTCGTGGTATGGGAAAATCAAACTCTCAGAGCTGTGAATACTTTCACAGGTGAGACTGAACTTTTCATGTGAGTAATATAACTCGCATGGGTATTAATCTGCTTATTTCAGTCCTAGGCATCTAGAAAGCATATTGGATTAACAGCTTCTCTTTCTTACAGGGACCAAGAGGTGAAAAGGGCACAAGGGGTGAAATGGTAAGATGAAACAATTTTGTGCTTTCATATTTTTGGCTGTGTAAAAGCTATTCATGTGTTACACTGAGTGTACTCTTGCATGCTCTGGATGCCAGGCAGTTGTGTTGTGCTCCGGGAGAGCACTGGCCAAGAAAGCTGGTAGCATGTATCAAAAGTCTAACCTTTTCTTGTTCAAGTTGACTTATGTAGGTAGATATGAACAGTGGGTGTGAACTGTTGGACAGTATGGCTCCTGATCATAGAGCAGGCACATACTCCAAATCTGTCCAACTTCAGATCTAAAAGAAGAACCTTCTGTCACATTTGTTGTCAATGCTTCAGTGCCTCTGAGCATGCTACTTCTTGTCTAGAGAGGGAGAAGTTCAAGAGAAGCCTAGGCCTGAGTGTCCATGCAATGTCTGCCAACTGTAGGAACAGTAGGCAGCACAGACAGGTTATGAACTTGCTGTCTTTCATTTTTCAATAGGAACATTACACTAGTTGTTGTACATTAATTAATGCTGGATTTAATTTTAAAATTGTGTGAGTTAGTAAAATCTCCTATTAATAATGGCTATGTGAAAAGCCATTATCTTGTTTACAGCAAATATGAATACAATTTGATAACTATGATACTACCTTACACAGCAGTTGCTTTAGTTCCTTTTTCAGTAACTAGCAGATGTGATCTTGCTCCTGTAACTCTTACCCTGTCTTTCACCCCATCTCACTTAAAATAATCTAGTTTCCCTTATTGTATTTTGCTTTTAGCAGCCACCTGTAAAAAAATCCAATCTAACTGCCTTATTAAAGTTTTGAAAAATAAAACAGAAATATTCATAGTGTCTTAAGGAATTAAAGTTTAGAACTAAGCTTCTCCTATGTGTCTTGGAGAACTTTCTTCTTTGATTTTAATGCTCTTCTCTTTGGTCCTAATGCTCTTGAGCCATTTGCTATCTCAGAATAAGAGAAAAACTAGTTTCCTTATTTGTGCTGCTATTATCTAACTTAACTCTTTTTCTACTGTTTGTTCATAAGAGTTATTATGATAGCATAGAGTTAAAAATGCTGCCACTTAAAAAAACAATAAATACCATTCAAAATAGTGAACAAGAAACATCCATTTCCATTATTGGTGCTGGTGTTTAAGAAGTTAATTCCTAAATAAGTTCTTGAGTTCATCAAGGTAAGTTAATCTAGTACAACTGTCTTCAAAAGAAGAATGTTTAATTGTAATCGTATACAGTGGTATTACTTTCCCCTCAAAAAGAGATTTATTTCCAACTCTTTTTAGATTCAAAGGAGAGAAAATTATTTTCATCCAACTGTGTATTCTGAGCTTTTATTTATACCTCTAAAATTTGTATTGGCATTCTTCCTAGAATCATATAGATTTTAACCTTTTTGTAGTATCCAAGTTTTAGTTATATTTTTTAGTCTGTTAGGGTTACAGTGTTCATTACTAGAAAAAAAATGTCCTTTTATCCCCTGAAAAATGGAAGGTAAAATCACGTCTTCTTATTGAGATCAGTGGTGAAACAAGACTCATGTCCTGTAGGCTATTTCTGGATAGTCAGAAACAGAGTTCATTGAAAAATCTTAATCAAAATTTAATCAATAATTATTGAAATTATTTTTCAATTCAAAATATTCATTTCACTGTGATTGGAATGTTAAGAAAAACATGGAATACACTTAGGAATATTGTTTCAGAATTCTGACATTTCTGAAAGTGAGTTTTCATTTTCTTCATGTTTTTTATTTCATGGCATGTCACCTAATCAGTTATAATATACAATCATAAGATAAGCCAGGTTGTAAGTGATCTCAAGACATTTAAATAGGAAGTTGGTCTAGAAAAGAGTCCGGTCTGAGATCAGACCACATCACTCAGGGCTTTATTGACCAAAGTCTTGGAAACTTTGGAGAATGAAGATTGAATAATCTCCTTGGGTAATGCATTCCAGTCTGTGACTATCCTCAAGCTGAAAGAAAGATATGATAAGGCATAATCTTTAATTTTCTATTCTCATACTTTATTTTAGGTTTACAGTCGTTAATGCCAGCTACTAAACTGTACTGTATATCAGACTATTACATTGCAGGATGTTACTAGGCTTTACACATTATGAGATATGGTGACATAATATCAAAATCACAAAAGCGGTCAGGGAAAACTTAACATTAATATTTTTTGTTAAAAATACTGTCTTCAAAAATTTCAAGTGTCTTGGAAAATATGGAAGTCCTTGGGATTGCTCATGTTTTCATGTATCATTGCATATAAAATTAGGGCCTTGCAGTATTAGAAAAAGATTGGGACTTTGGCCTTTGAACTTCTGTTCAATCAAATGGGGTGATTAAAGAATTAAAGAGTGCACTGAAAGTAACTGGTTTAGTCTCTGCTTTTGTTTTTATGAACTGGAATTACACTTTTCACACTTAAACTCTAATGCGATCAAAGGGTAAATTAAGTAGATTTGTAAAGGTAATCCTGTACATTCCAACAAAACATTTAGCAATTAACTTAGTCCATGAAAAGTGTAATTTAACCTTGTTTTGGTGCTATGCAGCAGAAAGAAGGAACACTGGTAAAATCCCTACAGGATTTTCAACTCACTCTGTGCAGTTTCATTGTATTTTAAAGGTTCGTAAAGATAATTGGTACAGACTTCTGAAGTTTTAATGCATTTAAGAAATTTAATATCCCCCCAAGTAGTTCACTATAATTAACAAATAGCATTCAGTATTTATCTTTTTTTCACATGGGTTTTACTGGCAAGAAGACAGTGAATCAAGACAAATGACATTCCTCTTTTGCAAAATACCTTAAACTCATTGGAACGGTGTAGGTTTTTATTTTCAAAACATTCAGTTTTATCTCATAAACCACTATAAATTTGAACTGTTCTTTTCCCAAGACTTTTTGAGTCTTAAAGTTGTGGCACATGCCAAGAACATAGAAAATTAACTGAAGCATTCAGTCATCTGAAAAGTCTACTGGAATGTCTAAATCTCAGCACTCAGAACAAGGACATCTATTCATCAGAGACCAGTGGTTTCTTAGGGACAAACTGTTGAAGTCTTTGTGCCTTGCCTTGGCTTGGTATTTGCATAATCAAGTCCCGAACCAAGATAAACAAATATATCCTCACAATGTCAGATTCGTTTCTCAGTTTTCTTTTTCACACTCTTTCATTTTATACTAAACATACTTTGCCAAGCATGATCAGAAGGTCCAGTCATACATTAACACGAGACTGAAGGTATCCTGGAGCAGTCTAACAGCACCTGAGCTGCTGCTCTGATTAATTGAATTTGGAGTCAGCCTTCCCAGCTGGCATTCAACAGTGTGGCTCTGTGAAACCCAGTTGACTTGGAGCTAAGGAACTACCCCAAAATAGTGAATGTAATCTCTGCAAACTCATATTAGTTTTGTAATAATGAAGAGCAACAATAATAATTTATGTGTATTTAATAGTAATGAGATTCAAAGAAAATTTCAAGCTGGGCAATAATCAAACTCATAAGAGTACAGAGAAGCTAGGTGCTTGACACAGAACCTACAGGGATTTCTATACTACTCGTGCTACTTATGCTAACATGATTTATTCTTTGATTTCCATTTTCCAACATTGATCATTAACATATTTTATAAAGATGTTAATCACTAAATATTTACATAAAAGATGGCTTACAGTCCCTTCTTTGGGTGTAAGTGGATGAAACATAAATAAATAAGGTCAGGATGTATCAGTGGAGAAGCCAATAAAATTTAAAATCCCTGGAGCTTATTCTATTAAGGTCTTCTTGGTTAAGCATCAGAAAACCATCTATCTAACCATCCAGAAATTTGTTCCGTTTTGAATCTCCTCTGTTCTCCAACAAACACATGTAAAACATGGATTTTGGCCTCAAAGCCGTTTGCAGTCCCTCAAAATAGCCTTGCTGACATAGATCTGATGCTAGGAGTTACATGATAGCCCCTGCTTTTCACACCCTTCATAATCCAGCACCTGAGCCCCTCTGGCATGGCCAGAGCAGGCGATGTGCAGGCATACTTAACTTGTGCAGCAATCATTGTGACCCCTGACAGATGCATTCCCTGGTAGCTACCGTGTGCTCTGCCTCAGGAATATGTCTAGAGATAGCAAGAAACATAGCTGATATTCTCCTAAGAACTGATAAATTTGCAGCCTTAGTGACTTAAACCAGTTCTATCTGCTTTGAGATCCTTTTTTTTAATGTACATTAATTAATCTTAGATTTAATCTGGCCTTCCTTTAACCATTTCTAGCTGTCCTTGCTGGTGGCAGCTGAAGAACAGCCTGCGTTCAGAAGTTGTAGCATGAAGTGACACTAACTCAGATCTTGCTTTCTTGAAATCTCACAGCAGGAGTACTTATTACTGTATCAACTGATTTACAACCTAATTCCTGTTTGAGTAGAACAGTTTCACAATATTTGTCAGCGTGATCATGTCACATAAGATTATTTCTCTTTTGGCAGAGATTTAGTTCTAGCGTGACCATACTGATGTGTGAGGGCTTTTCCTGAAACAGCTTATTGTGCTCAAGTAATTGATACAAGCACCACTGGCAAAAGAATGTTTTGCTTGAATTGACTCAGTTGTGTTAACAATTGTGTTTTACTAATTTGAGGTGCAGTTCTAGCCTATGCCTTTCATTCCTTCTCTTCTGCTCATCTTAAGGCACTGCTACCTATTCTTTTCCTTGTTATTGTTTGTGCTATTCTTTCTGTTACAACAGCTCCTGGAGCCTTTGAGTATATGGAGATTGAAAATAAGAGTCTAACAGAGACACAAATAACATTGTATATTGATAAATATTCATGATAATTCTGTCTTAATGTGAATAGTTGATCAAAGAAAGAATAATTCAAATGGGTTTATTGTATTGGAAGGGCTCATGTTCAACCCTAAGGCAGCCTAAAACTCAGATTTAAGGCTATGTGAGTTGTAGGCACTGTAACCTAGGGAAAAGCAGCTGTTCTTGCTTCTCCTCTCCTCCCCACTTCATTATCCTACACACTAAAATGAAGCTACTTACAATGAGAAAATAAGGGCATAACTTCTTGAATACGAAGGAAACCTGCAAAATCATTGTGGAACAAAGAACATAACATGTTCTGGCTGAAAACTGACACTGCTAATAAATTAAACTGGTAAATGTACAGCACATACTCATGGAGTAAAGTGGATCAGTTAATTTTTGCAGCTATCCATAGCATTACTTACAATGCTTTTATGATCATTTATCTCTTGTAGTACTTATGTTGTCAACATGCATGTAACACTGGCACAATGTATAACATGTTATATATTAATACTTTGTATGACTTCTAATGTTACCTTAGTATCAAAAGTAATTGGAGAAACAAGTGACCAGACAACAAAGCGATTCCAACAGGAATATTCATGTGTTAAGAGAGTTGGGTACTTCAACAATAGTAGCTAATAATCTACAGCTTTACCACAGCTAGTATCACATCATCTTCATTGTAAACACTGGGGCGTTTTGTAATTTAGAAAATACATGAATGTAAAACAAGAGATGTTTATGCATCACTGTTGCATTTTATCTTTGTTTCTTTTAGGGTCCTCAGGGACTACAGGGCCAGCCAGGGCCACCTGTAAGTGCATAGAAAAACATTCCTTATTTTTTCATTGTGATTGCATTACACAAAGATGTGAAGCATCTAATATCTATTTTTTCACATTTTCCAGGGACCACCTGGACCCCCAGGACCAAGGGTAAATTCTGTAACAGCCCTAACCTAAAGTACAGTGCTTTTTTGAAAGTGAAAATAGCAGGATCCTCCTCAAATGCACTGCTTGTTCTATCACTGCATCTGAAATGCAAATACATTTTTCTGCAGCTTCCATCCGTACAGCAAAACATGTTTTGAACCTTCTGTCTTACTCTGTCAGTTCTGTTCTACCATGCTGGTGAGCTCTCAATAGGCAACTGTCATGGACTTGCTCATACTTTTGACATGGGTTAACTTTGTCATACTCTAAAAAGTTTTTCTCCTGTATTTGGACGCTCTGAAAGTCAGCAACAGAAAATTTTGTGCTGTTTCTGGCTCAAATGTTCTCCATAGATAGATAGATGTATATACATGCACACAGATTTAGTTTCTTAAGGGATTGTGCCAGTTGGGACAGACTCAACGTCTGTAGGGTCCTAAAGCTGTAATGATATATGTAGTCTGAGATCAAATTGTGAGAACTAGATGCTTGTGTGGGTGATTTAATTCTTTTAAATTGTACAAACCTTCTGTCTGAATCTGGTATATATATCACACAAAATGCAGAGAATGAAGGCACACAAGAAACAGGCTTCCTCCTTTAGAGGAGGTTTGTCAGTCTTGGTACTTGCTCATATATCAGGAAGAGTGATCCATCGGCTGCTTCTGTCTGATTCAGATATTTTTTGTGGGCTTCTCTGTGAAGGAATAACACCTCTTCACACATAGATGGATTGGGGTTTTTAAGTATATTAATTAAATGGCTGAGAGGAATAATTTGGGACATTAATCTGCAACAACTACTGCAGTATCGTTTTTCCAGGTTCCAGGAATATGATCATTAAATGGAGTATGGGTGTACTAATAAAAATCAAATATGCTTTTTGTGTATGCATACTTGCATTTTTTGGAAATTAAAGGAAGGATCCTATTTTAAATGAGTTTACAATGAATCATTTTCTAAAAGGACAAAATAATAAAGCTATCATGTATGTTGCTACAGTGCTCATAGAGTTTACCACCTGCACTTTTTAATATTCTTTTTCATCATTTTTTATTCTGAAATACCTGTTTTTTAGAAACAAGTGGACCTCAATGCTGCTGTTCAAGCTTTATTTGAGTCAAATGCTGCCCTGCAGATGGAGGTAATATATTTTACTGTATTTACATTGTCATACAGGGTATGCAATTACAATTCTATTTTTTGAGGACAGAACAGGGTTTCTTTTCAAAGATTTAGTTTAAAATCAACCATGGATAACAAGTAATTATTGTAGAAAGTAATTAAAGATGCTATGATTTATAGGATATATTTGAAAAAAAATTAAGAAAACCAGCAATACTTCTACTGTTCTGTCATGATTGTTAGTAAAGGAATTTTACTATCAGACATAGTGGACTGTATCTGTTCAGCCACAGATAATAATAGTGGCATTTAGGGTTTGAGCAAAAAAAATAATGACATATATGTGTGTGGCCCAATTAATTGCAAGAAAATGTATCCACATTTTTATGTCAATACGTCATAATGACAAATTTGCATGATCTAAACCTGCCTGTAACATCACTGCTCTGACAATTTTAATAAAATGTCCTAATTTGTTTATCAGGATGTATTATTCTTATCCTGTTTTATATGGCTTATTGCATTCATACAAATAGTTTGATTCTGTCTGGCTCTTCAATGGCCAATTGACTTTTACTGCGTGTACTGTTCTTGTGATACTTCTGTGTGGTAACACATTTGCTAATGGCCCTTGGCAGAAATACCAGAATACTGAAGTAACTTTACTAGATCACAGTACAGAGATATTCAAAACGCTCCACTACCTTAGCAATTTACTGCACAGCATCAAGAACCCTCTTGGCACGCGGGACAACCCAGCACGCATCTGCAGGGATTTGCTCAATTGTGAACGTAAAGTGTCAGATGGTAAGTACCCACTTTCACTAAAGCTTGAACACAAGTAGCTTTGAAATGTGTTGCTTCCAAATGTTACTTTCTGCATGCAAATTCTGATGTTTAGATTTTTTATTATATTCTGTTGCAGTGTGCCTGTCACAACTATCTTTATTTCATCTTTAAAATGCAATTTTTGAGTTTTAAAGGTGGAAGTATACAGCTATCTAATATTATCTAGGTATTTAGAGACAGATTATATCTGTCAGTAAATAGAGGTATCCAGAAAATTTGAAACTGAATCCAATAGATCCAATCCAATAGATTAAAAGTTTTCCAAGTATGTATAGCTAATCTTGCAATGAATTTTTTGTGGATCAGATTCTAGATTCCTAATGAGATAGTTGTATACAATACACTACCACTGTCATATACACGGACAGTTGTTGTATCCCAGAAGTTATCGAATCAGTATTTCAGTTAAAAAACTCCACCATATTTTAACCTATCATGTCATTGTAATTGTAATCATAATTGGATGGTTATGATAATTTTGGTCAGTACCTTTTATTAGTATACTTATAATAGTGAAAAGACTTTCATGTTCCTTTTCTTTCTTTTGTTTGTGAAGCTATGGTGATTATATATGCAATACTTGCCAAGAAACATTGAATATTTTAGCAAATTGTTTAGTAGCAATTATATTTTGGTTTTATTTTCCATCTGAAATTATACACTAATAGGAAAATACTGGATCGACCCAAATATTGGGTGTCCTTCTGATGCCATTGAAGTTTTCTGCAACTTCACTGCAGGTGGTCAGACATGTTTAACACCACTTTCTGTGACAAAGGTATGCATTGCTTCTAGAGAGACTGTGTCTGTGCTTGAACTCTAAACTAATGCATGTTTATTTACTTAACTCATGAAAAGTATTGTATTTCAGAGGGCGTTTGTTGTGCATCTTTGACGAAGAACATATATATTCTGTTATAAAAGTTACAGATTTTCTGGAGACTGTATGTGTTAGTGTAACTCTCACTGTCATCATTCACTCAGTTTCGTGCTGATAGAATTATTTTGTTTTGCTTTATACTTTCCTACACAAGGCGTCAAAATAAGCCTAAAATGCTTCTGAGCTACATTAGTATCTCATCACTCAGGGCAGTAAAGTGTGGAGATGCTGAGGTCTTTGCAATGAGAAGGATGAAAATTACTCCTGCTTTTCAACACCTAGGCACTTTTAAATGCCATTAGGGAGAAACTGGTTTCCTTTATATGGTTAGTTCATGCTCCTCTTCACATGAAGTTTTTGAACTCTTGGGAAAAGAAATTTTTTGTTTGTGGAGTTTTGCATGTACACTGTAGTCACTGAAGAGCATTAGAAATGCCATAAAGTTCACATACGCATTCCTATATTTGAAAGATCTATGAATATGAAATAGTCTTCGAGAGATTCTTCTTGAGTAATGAGTAACTATATTTTCTGTCTAAAATCAAAATATGCTTGTGAACTTTTGCATTTGTAATGGGATATTGGTATTGCCAGAACCTGTGGTCTAAGAAGACTAAACAGCAGAGGGATGTGGCTGCAGTTAAAACACTGCTGCTGAGAATATCTTAGAAGTACAAAAGCATGTTTCAGTTTCCTTATTTAAAAATAGCTTTTTCTACCCAGCTGTATTTCAGCAATGTTATAAGCATTATCAAATGTTTATATTTAAGCTTTGAGAATGTCCTTCTGTTTGTAGTAATCACTGTAATAGACCCTGACATCTCCCCTGAAGAATGCAAATCATGCTCTTTGGCATTAATCCCAATGTATATAAACATGTATACATTCTCCCATGCCTGAACACCACGCTTGTACGTTCATGGCACTTTGTGTTGCTGTGGCCATTCAGCATAGTCCAGCTGTAAGTCTAACCCTGTCTTTCTTTTGGAACTTAGCTGGAGTTTGGAATTGGAAAAGTGCAGATGAACTTCCTTCATTTACTGAGCTCAGAAGCAACCCACAGCATCACAGTTCATTGTCTGAACACACCACTGTGGGGATTAAATAAAGCAGGTGGCCGGAAGACATCAGTTACCTTCAAAGGATGGAATGGTCAAATATTTAAGGCAAATACATTGCTTGAGCCGAAGGTCCTTATGGATGATTGCATGGTAAATAGTTTTTAGCACTAGCACTATTAAAACAGTATTGGAGATACTGTGTAGGCATTATTAACTTTCTGCAGGAAAATAACAATCATTTAGATTCACATCCCTTAAAGCTTGCTTCTTTACATAGTTCTGCATATGCCTTTTGATGCTGAATTCAACATCAATACAGGGGTACCAAGTGAGATTTTTAAATCTCAAAACAGAAAGTGGCTTTATTGAGGCACTTCAAAGCTGTTATGCTTCCAGCCTTTATTAGCAGATGATAATTAGATGCTCTAGGCTGTGTCATGCAGATAAAGTATGGCCGCTGGAGCCCCTTCTCTCACCTTCTAGTCTGTTTGGGACAGTTTTATTCCCTGAGAAAAACTAAGGCATACTGAGATGGCTATTGAGAAGTGCCATTTTTCTGTAACTCTTTCTGTGGGAAACTGTGTGCTGTACAGGTCTGCTCCAGAATCTGACACATTCCCCTCTCTTTCAGGATTCCATTTTTCAGTGGAATACACTGTACTTGATGTTTTTTAAGAATGGATTGATTGCAAACATCAAGGCACTCCCAGCCTCAGGCACTGTTATAATACTATTTTATAATTCTTATGAGGTATCAGTTTTTACTGAGACTTTTTTTAAAGAAATAGAGTAAATAGTATAAAGCTTATGGCAAAAATGCATCTCTGATTCCCATGTTTATTTTTCAAGGGCCTACAGAGTCATTCAAGTGCCTGTAGAGTTGATAACGTGACACCTGCTGTCCAGATTTGGGGGTGAATTTAGAATGTCTATGAGTCACTTTGCTTGCAAAGGTGTTCTGCTCTGACACATGTTGCACTGTGTTTGCATCCACTCCAACTGGATTCTGTTTTCCAACTTCAGCTTTGCCCAGAGTGCCCATGATATTGCAAGGGAGAAATGGCATTTGTTAAATTAGATGGTTTCTATAGGAATTGCTAGAAGAAAAAAATGTTTTTGTGCACTAGTCTTCCTCTCTATAAGCACAATTTTCATGTGTGTTTTGAAGCACATCTTTTATATGAATCTAATATTCTTCTTCTGTGTGTTGCAGATTGAAGATGGCAGCTGGCGTAAGACACAGTTCTTTTTTCACACTCAGGACACTAGTCAGCTTCCAGTGGTTCAAGTTAATGCACTTCCTCACCTCAAACCAGGACAGCAGCACTTCGTAGAAAGTGGTTCAGTGTGCTTCCTTTAAGGTTTCTGTCCTGTTGGTTTTTTTCATCAGCATGGCGTTTCTGCATAGATTGAATGCAAAAGTGATGATCCATTACAGGCAAAATGACTAGGAAACTAAGAATCACTTTAAATACTCTTGGTTGCAGAACCTCAGGAAGAAAAAGACTTCCTCCATAAGGAGCAATTGAAAAATAGAAGAAAGAGAGAAAAGACTACAACAGTTTTCCTTAAGTATTTAAAATAAATTTCTTGGTGCTTTCTTGCATAATTTCCTGGAATGGAATATCTGAACATGGATTTTTTTCAGGACGTCAAGTGTTCTTAAGAATTTCTTTAACACCATTGCAAAAAAATCATCCTGAGAAAAGCTGGAGGTATATGATCCTAAGGAGCAATATCTGCTAATGCTCCTAAATGTGCAATAGCTTATATATGAAAAGTGAATCATGCCACAGTACAGAACAATATATCTTCTTTTCTTAAACCTTGTTTTATTCTAGTCCTTTGTGGACACATACATCTGAACAGATGGCACACTACCTCTTTTGTGTTTCCTGTCCAGGTTGCCTTGGTGCTTTTCATAACACAAGGTGCTTGTGGCCTTAGCAGAGATTATTTGAGTCCCTTTTCTTTCAGACTGTATGTGCTGGTTACATCAGGATATGTTTCTGTTGTAAAGGTACTTATTTTAAATCATCGGTCACATACTTCACTACAATGAAAACATTATTTATGTGGATTTCTTGTTTAAAATATTTTTGTGTACTATTTTGGAAAATGGTATATAGGACAGCACATTGTATATGATGCATATATTCAGAACAGTTTGCTTTACAGCCATTGTAAAAATGCTTGTAGAAGAGCTACGTAAAGTAGTTTTGAGTTTTAGATTCTGTATTTCAGTTAATATTGCTAATGCCAAAGCCATCTTCAGATGATACATTGTGTATATATTTTGTAACTTCTGAAAAAATCTACTCCAGCATGTCTTCTGAATGGCTGCTGTTAAACTACAAACGACATTTCATTCTCGAAGAAATTCCATTTTTTTTCGAAGTTATTAGATCATTTGGGGGGGGAGTTAATTAATTCTAAAAAGTTCAACTAAATTTTTTTAGCAAAAAAGAACAATTTTACCATTAGCAAAAGCACTCTTTTTATTGATATGCCTCTACCTATTATCAATTCAAAGTGTGCTCAGGAGTACATGGCAGGGTAATACCAGACTGTAGGGGGAGCAGGGGAATGCTCAGACAACTTGTCTGCTTGATCTTCAGGAAACCACACTTACCAAAGTATAATAAAATAAGCTTCCAAGCTGTCTGTTTGTCTTTTACTATTCTGTTTCGTATTGTGTAGGTCATTTTTAGTAAGGATGAAAATGCTCTGGGAGGGCACTTCTGTTGGGTGGCAGTGCTTATATTCCCAAGGGGAAAGGCATATTCTCTGCACCACAGGATATGGCCAAGGGAACAGTGTTTGCTTTTACAAGGTAACACACATGTACATCCCATTTTACATTTTGTATTGAAGCATCAGTTTTGTCGACTTTGAGAAAATCCATTAAAACCAAAGAAAAAACAAGATCACAGAGTGATGATAAAGGTTAGAGAAACGGTCTAACTTTTTGCATTTTCGAGAATCAGAACACTGACATTATCTCTTGACATTTGCTTGTAGTTTGGCTTTGGAGATGAAGTTGTGACAGATGTTTGTTTTGTTTGGGTTTTTTTTTAATATTATAATATTTTAGAAAATGTTCTGCTTCACGTATGTTTTTATTCGTCTCACTGTCCTATTTTTGGAAGTTCTACATCTCGGCAGTTATCTGTTTTAAAAACAAGAAGCTTAAAGCTTTAGAAGGCTGCTCGGATGTGAGTTTCTGTAATTGAGGCAGAAATGCTCATCCCGCGCAGACAGACGGGACGCCGAGCTGGATCAGCTGGACACGGACAGGTTACGATGTAACCGCGTTGCCGGGGTTGGGAAGCGCCGGGACCGTGTGGCGAAACCGCCCCTTCGGCGGTGCGGTGGTGTGCGGCGCCGTGTATATTTTGGAAAGCCTCCGGAGTGCTCCTGGAAGCCTCCGGCACTGGGACGCTGTCCCGGCCCCTCTGAGGGGATGTGTGTCCGGAGCGGCCGCCAGGCGGCGCCGCCGCGCAGGGGAGGGCGCTGTGGCCCCGCCCGGCCCGTGGGGCCGCGCGCGGGG